>CAMOHE010046902.1:0-29651 GCA_946598075.1 Artocarpus hirsutus
TAGATATCAAATGAAGAAATTATGATTTTTTTTCTCAAATATAGGAAAAATAATTTTAGTTTTTATTACAACGAACATATCCGAATCCAAAGAATTTAAAAGGGATATAACTGTACAAATTTAAATTCAAAGAATTTATTTGATTTAAATTTTAAAATAAACAAATATGCATCTAAATAATTCTAAAAATTTGAACCCAAAAGTTAGCCGAATAAAAAAAAAGTATACCATATTAGTCAATTTGTTCTGTTTTTGCAAATCAAGGCAACTCTGCGTCAAGTCATTTAACTTAATTAATATGGAATACGGAGGTTATAAAATCCCAGAAACTTGAGCGCTTGTTTGCATTTAAAAGTGCAAAATCTAGTCTATAAAAAAGTTTGATGTTACTCTTCCTTAAAAATATAAAAACATAATTAATTACAAGAATATTAAATAAAGGTTTAACAGACATGTATTAGTTAAAATTATTCTAACTTTTTTTATTAAAAAAATTGTATGAATTAAAGGAAAAAAAATGTTAAAATACAAAAGTAAGAGCAAAAAAAAGGGTATACTGAGAAGGAGTGAAATAGACCTAATTAATTAGAGAATAAAAATTAATATGCCAAATTTTATGAGTAGGCAGTAAACAACACATATTAAATATATTCAGATTTAAAAGATGATAAACCATCCAAAATACCCTGCTTATAAGCAAAACCAAAATAAAATAAGATTTACAACGTGGAACAACATTCAATTTTTTCCATCATTCTCTCTCCTCTCTTCATCTTCCTCTCTTGCTGCCCAACACTCCCCATCTCTCCGCTCTTTCTCTCACCAACTACAGAGCAACAGAAAGAAGAAAATTGAAAAGCAAACACAAAAAATGCAAAACATATTTGAATCAGTCCGTTGGTCACTGGTGTTCCAACCTCTGACGGCGGACAACATCGAAGAGACTTCTCCCATTCCGACCTTGGTCGACAAGATCAATTTTTGCATCTGCAAATTCAACCTCGCCTCCTCTGCCGCATTCGAATTGTAGATTCACAACGACAATGCACCGCCGATCGGCCCTTTTCTGGTCCTCTGCGCAAATTTGGCCGGCAACAACAGCCCTCCGTCGGCGGCCACTTTTTGCCAGATCTGGGGCACAGCCTCCATGTTATTGAACAATGCACTGTTGTAACGGGATGTGAGTGAAAAAAAAGAGAGAGTCGTCCTGGGGAGGAGAGAGCACCTAGAGAGAGAAAAAAAAGGAGAGGAGAAAGATAAAAGAGAGAGAGAGTATGCAGTTTACAGATTCATCGTTTGAAAACAAAGTAGGAAAAAAAAAAAGAAAATTATAAATGAGGATAAAATTAGAAAATGAATCATTTAGAGTTGAATTTTAATTCACTAATATTTATAAATATGCTATTTTTTTGCACAGATTTGAACAATTGGTTTATCCACTGCAATTTCCCAATTTACTCCCTAGGCCTGGAGCATTGATTAGGGGTGAACAGCGGACAGTTTAACGGTTTTTGGACGGGTGCGGTGCTGTTTTTTGGATGGCGGGTTAGCGATTAATCAACCCGCAAACCGCCCACCATATGGCGGGTGGTTTCGGTTTGGTTTTGGGTGGTTGCGGGCGGGTGTAAGAGGGTTGAGGCGGTTTAAATCTATGCTATTGTCTAATGTAATTTTTTAGACCCTTTTTTTTAAAGTGAAGAAAATTTATAGAAAATATAAGATGTTAATACATAAAGCATTCTCAACAACAAGCAAGTTTGATGTCTAAAGACAGTGACTATATTCAACAGTACAAATTAAGAAACATAATCATTCACTGCAACAAGAAACGTCAACTACAGATGAAGTGATGAACAAAGTCAAGAGTCCATAAAAATTAAAGCCTATCCACTAGGTTCGAAAATAATAGAATGCTATAAATGAAATGATGAACAAAGTCAAGTGTTCTTTTTCTTTTCAAGGCCTTTCTCTACTAACTTACTTGATTTGAATTTTGATCACTTCACAAAATAATGCGAGCGGGTTTGGGTTGAACCCGCCCGCAAAAATTTAAAACCAAACCCGCCCACCGAATATATTGGTGGGCGGGTTCAACCCGTTCGCCAGTGGATTGTTAACAAAAACCTGTTTTTTTCAAGATGGGCGGGTGCGAGCGCAGACGGTTGGCGGGTACAGGGTGGTTTTTATACAGCCCTAGCATTGATAAGCATCTTTTGCACAAAAGCCCATTATAATGCCTATATCTGCAGTGTGGTTGCACTTCAAGTTTAGCCCATATACTTGAAAGGTGTCTGGACCAAACTGCAAGTGTTGCTAGTGTTAAATTAGGGTGCAGGCCTCTTTGAAAATTGAACTTGAACTGGTTAGGTAATCCGCCCAAAATTCACTTCGTCAGTTTTGACCCTCATTTTCGATTCTGCTTCCTTTAAGCTGATATATAACTAGAGAAAAGAAAATAAAGGTAAAAATCCTATACAACTTTAGCAAGTGCTTATTTTTGCCCCTCCAACGAAATGACAATAATGGAGATTTGGGGAACAAACGATTGGTTGATTTTACGTCCGGCCTCAAACTAATTCCAATAAATTCCGCTATTTCCAGACGGACTTGGAGTGCGTGGTTTTCATCATATTCAGCGTCTGCCATGATGGTTTTCCACGAATAACATTGAAAAAGAGTAATTATAAACTAATAAAGTTTATAAGGAAAGTTAGTCAAACAGTAAAACTACACTCCACCTCACTTAAACTACACTCCACCTCACTTAGAGAGGTAAGACTTCAAATCAACCCACCATCAAGTGCAAAAAAAAATTTGTGCTTACACATTTTGGAAAAGAATATCATATACCCATACTGTTAAAATAATTATAAAAGAAATCATAAATGCATTTTATATGTGTTGTTTTTTTTTTTTTTCGCTCATTTGCTCCTTAAATTTTACACTTTTTTGTAATGTAGTCCTTAAATTTTTTTTTTCATAGTAATTGAGTCCTCAAATTTTATAAGTGTGGCAATTAAGTTTTAATCACAACCTTCCGTTAAACTTTAAACAAAAATCGATCATGTGAGTCACACCCATTTAAAAGACCTAAAACCTCGTTCGTTTCTAATAAGGGCCAAATTGTTCAATTTTATATCCGAAAGGAGAAGAAAAAGCAAAAAAATTATATCATTGTTAAACAATTTTGATAGCTTATATGTATATTTTCATCATTGTAGTGCTTCAAAGCCTGCCCTTTTCTTCTAAATAGATAATGTGTATTTCATGTAATCGCCTTCTGTCTTAATTTTGACACATGTTTTAAAGACTAGATTGGAAAAAAAAAAGTACTAATTTAGGAAGAAAATATGCCAAAAACCATAAAATTTTAACATGTATGGCATTTTTATGAAAGAATTAGTAATTTAGTTCTCTATGAAATAGAATAAGAAAATGAATTCTTGATGTTTTTTCTTTTAACTTTACCCTTCTTGTTTGAAAATAACTTGGTACGGTTCTTCTTGAGCACTGTTTCATATAATAACTACACCTAACAGCTATAATTTAATGTGTGATACTTTAAAACCATCGTTTCTTCAATAGCTTTTTGTTATGTTTAGTTTTGGCTTGTTTCAGGCCCATAGGGTACTTAGTTTGTTGTACCTTTTGAACATTCTAATTTATTTTTTTGTCGTTGAACAACATCGATAGTTAGGAGAGATTATGCATATTTTTTTATTAGTTTTAACTTTATCGAAATGAATATTTTTTATTTGGTGTTAATTTAATTGAGATGTAACCGAAATTTTCTAATTTTCATAACTATCAGATATATTTAAAAAAAAGGATTCGTGTGTCCTTATTATTGGGTTTTGCGTTGCAGAATAGGCAGCCCCATAAAGTTGCACCAGTTTACATATCTCATTTTTGGTTGCCAAAACTTTGAACATGCTCTGCCATATTGCAAAAGCTTTGTTAGCCTGTAAAGCAATCTTGAAGCTGCGTGTCTGACAAAAAAGAAACACAAATCGTTAAGATGCGTACGACTGCGTGACTCAAAATTGTTGCTTCATGAACTTTAGCTTCGGAAAAGGAAATGAGAATAACAGGAAAAAAAAAATCACAGGTATCAAATTGAAACCCAAATCATGATCATGCCACAAACTAGGAAAAAGTTGGCAGTAGTTGGGTTTTATGTGGTGCAGTGGTACCAAAATGGAGACACAAGTGTCCCCACTTTTCAGAACCAATAGGTTTTATTGTGCCATATATAGAGTTGCAGCGATTATACCACTACTGAGGCATCGACACACACACATATATGTATATATATGTGTGTATATACTCACATATGTTTGTGTTTTGCATTAATTGTTACATCCTAGCTAAACGGTATTCAATGACGAATAGATGGCACGTTGAAAATTTTCTAGGCACTCATGGTAGTTGTTTTTATGTGATCTCCTTAAAGACACATAAATCACACTCTAAATGTATTCATTGATTGATACTCAGAGCCCCCAAAAATTAATTTAGTTAAGATGATTTGTTGGAATGAATTTTCTTTTTCTTTTTTTTTTATTTCTAATGAATAGAGAGAGGACAATTAGTTTCATAAAAGCTGAGTACATCTTAATTAAATTGACACCCGATATTAAGTCGTCCACTTGGGTATTATTAAAAAAGAAATAAAAATAACTCACAAAAAAAAATCTAAATTACATCTAAAAAGCCAAAAAAATATTGAAAGGCCTATTAAAAAAATTAAAAACCAAGAAATCGAGAATCTATAGCTTGAAGATCCCTCTAATATGGTGTTTTGAAAGTGTAGTTTAAACTAATTTTGGTTAAAAATTCTGTAGCATATAAGAACTAAATATTGTAGCTTTTTTTTTTTCTTGACAGTGTAGCAAAAAAAACTTTATACTGTAACAACAAAAAATTTTAGTTGAAATTGAGATTACCAAACACACTTAAAGAGATAGGACACTGTGGAGTCATAATGCTAGAGCTTAGTTATTTATAATGTCCACGCTATCTTTTTTCCATGTTATGGTTTTTTCTTTTTTGGATTTTACTTACAAAAATTTTAAAGAGACAACTAATCTTCTCAATGGGGTAGATCTTTTGGGTATTTTAGGGCTTTTAGTAAATTGTTCTTTTTTATTTAGGTTTCTCCTTTTGAGTTATAAAGGTGTTGATCCTTATTAGTGTTTTTATCTGTGGGATTTTTCTTGTAAAAATTTTTAAAGGAAACACCTAATCTTCTGATTAAGTTAAATCCTTTGAGTGATCAGTTTATAACTTATGTATTTTGTTCTTTAATTTTAGATTTCTCCTTTCTAGTTATAAAGGTTGAACTCCACCTTAATTGATGATTATAATGATTAATACTAATGTTTATTGTTTGTTAACTAAATAAAAACAAATTATTAAGGACGAGATCTATCAACACTCTTGCATGTTCCCTAAAATTTAAGTAGGTGAAAGTTTTCTAAAATTATGGCCTACCATCGGATCTAGTTACATAAATGGGTATGTAATATGATGGTAGCTTTATTCACCAGAGCTAGTTGATCTAGAAACTTTCAACCAAAGGTAATTTTATGAAAGCCGGTCAACGATGGCTAAGATCCTTTCCATACTATTATTTATTATGCTCTGGAGCAGGTTATCCTCTACATTTCTAGTGAAGGTTTTTCTTTCCTTTTCTTTTCTCTGTCTCGTTTTTTTTTGGGATTGTATAATCTACAGATCAAGTTTTGAGTGCCACTAAATATTTTGATTGGGATAGATCCTTTGAGTCGGTTGAGGGCTTTTAGTTATTTTTGTTCTTGTATTAGTGTTTTGATTATTCTATTTTTAGAGTCGTATTAATTTCATTTTACTTCCATAACTTTTTCTCCTTTAATAAATTCAAGAAAATTCAGGACTTAGCAGGGGACGAGGTTGTTAGAGCTAAGATGCCAACTTAACTAGGAAGTTTTTTTTAGTTGATCACTTGATGTTAGTTTATCTCTCATAATTTTTTTTTTTCAAAAAATATGGGTTGTAAAGAGGGGTTTGCCTAGATAACTCAAGGAAGACAAGTATATGGATCTCATACCAATAAAATCGTCCATGTACTCTATCCACTGAAGTGGGACTCCGTCACAGAATCTTATGAAGGGAAATGTTAAACAATCTTATAAAAATACCTCCCCAATAAATCACTGGTGAGCAGGCAGAATTGAAGTCCATCCTCGAATAGAAAGTCTAACCTTTAGGGGCTTAAATTTCAGGGAGATAAAAGAAAAAGAGAGTATCAGCTGATTTTTATATGGAGGCATTAATTTTAAAAAAGAATCTCAACTAAAAGTCCATCGCATCCACCGTGGACAAAACGGCAAACCTTGAGTAATTACGACACACTAAACGTTACAGTAATAGTATAACAACAACAATCATGTTGCATACATATTGGCGTTTAAAGCGATTCATCTTGAATCTCCAGCGTGGCGGTTGAATTACCCAAACTTGGTTAAAAGAGATTTTGAAGGGTGATATCTCTTTGAAGCTTGGTCTTTATTTGGTGTCTTTTGAATATAATATAATATATATATATATATATGGGAACATTGTTTTTGATAGAATTTTTGAGAGAAAATACAAAAAATATCCCTTAAGTTTAGACAACTACAACATTTGTTCTTAAGCTATTTAAATTCAAAAAAGTATGCTTTTGTTTTTCAAACCATTCAAAAACTCTCTTTTTTCTAACTTTTAATGAAATACATCATTTAAAAAGACAAAGATACTCTTAGAAATTCTTGAGGATCTTAATGAAACTATAACCAAACACCTAAGATTTAGTCAGTGGAGAAGTAAAATTACTCAATGATCAATCTACATTAACCAATATCTTTTGATATATGCTAGTGATATTAAAATTCTACTTGGAAATATATTTTATATTGAAAGTAAAACCAACTTGTTAGAAATATCTAATACAACTAATGTGACCAAATAATACTACGTTTACACTCTTTCTTTGTTAAAAAATTTTTCACTTTCTTCTTCAAATGAAGAAAAAAACCTTGCATCCTTCAAAAAAAATTCAAATGGATATTCAAATTTTTATTCATATTGATGGTGAATCCAAGTGGGAGGTTTGGAAGCTAACATAACCTAACACATATCTTGAATCGTGTTTATATTTCAAGGACGGTTTAGTTATTTTAAAAAAACTAAAGTAAAAAAGTTAAAGAAATAGATGTTTTTGTATGGTTTAAAAGACGTAATGGATATTTTTTGCATTTTTAAAACTCAAGATAAATGTTGTATTTAACTAAAACTTTTAAGGATATTTTTATCTTTTTGTTAAGTAAAGAAGCCTTGAGGCCCTGTTTAGTAATTAGGAAAGTAAATAATAATAATAATAATAATAAAATATAATCTATCTCTTACTGGGTTTGGTATGAATTCTTCTCCTAATTTTTTTCATATTAAAATCAATTTGACACCTAGCAGCCAAATAATTTCCTCCTTAATTTTTTTTTTCATGCTAAGTCGCAAATAACCACGAATACTAAAATCTAGCAGCCAAATTATTTCCTCAATATTTTGTTCCTCTTGCCAAGTGCCAAATAACCATGAATACCAAAATCCTTTCACTAGTTCCCTTACCCCTCTATCTCTACTATTCCCAACAACCAAACAAGAATATTAAAAAGTTTTTTTTCCATTCAATTTAGAAAACCTAATATTTTGGTACACAGAAGTGTTTAAAAAGCAAATTGAAACTTAAAGTTAAAATTTAAATAATGTAGCATGTAAAAGCTTTACACTGTTTCATACTTTTATTTTACACTATAAGATGGAAGAGCTTTACAGTTTTCCAATTAAAACTTGGTTCTCAAACATTCTAGTTATCTAAATGCTATGTTATTTTTTCCTTTTTGAAAAATAGTCTGATAATGTAATTAATCGGACAGAATGAACATATAACAATAAAAATATTTTTTTTGAAAAATAGAAAAGGACTTGGATTTACGTTAAGGTAAATAGTCTTACCTATATACATGTATATTATGTTTAAGTGTGTATAGGAAGACAGATAACAGAAGATTGGATTCCTTCTGTTTCTTTCTCTTACTAAACAAATATAAAATGCTCTTTAGAACATGTAAAAGCCTATAATATATATTTATCATAACAAGAACCTTTCATGAAGGGGGAAAAAAAGAAAAGCCTCAGCGAGGGAGACAATTACGTATAAATAAAAATATCTTCAATACATAAATTATGCACCAAAGTGCCCCTTGTTATAACTCAAATAAATAAGCTGCATTAATTAATTTCATAAAATGCAGTGAAACTAGAGGCAATCAATTCTTTAAATAGGGATTAGTAAAACAAATTAGAAGAAGATGACAGTCAAACATTTTTCAATCTAGGTTTAATTAAGAGCGCAAATTCAATACCACAGAAATAAACAAATATTGCCCCACCCATTATCCTTCCTTCCCCCCAAATTTCGAGATGTGCACAGCCAAAACCCGCAAAAACCACCATTTGCACATCAGTTTTGATGCTGATTTGATGCCGATGGAACTAACCAGCAGGCAAGCGCCGCCAAAATCACTTCCAACAGCTCCTTCCCCCATAAAGAAACCCCCACCCCAAAAACAAAAAAAAAAGAAAGAAGAAAGAAAGCCTATCAAAACTCGTCCCTCCGTTTTCAAGGAATGAATACAATACCCAATAAAAGGAGACAATCCCCCCAAAAAAAAGAGAGAGCAAGAGAGATAGAGATAAACTGGCCTTGATGAAAAGTCTGACTGTCACATCAGAACGCCGCCAGCACCAGCGGCGGAGGCGGTGTGAAGAGAAGACTGGAGCTGAAGCAGGTGGTGGTAACAATCTGCGGCGGTGGGGCGGAGCTCCGGATTCTGATCAAGACACCGATTCTGCAGCTCCCTCAGCATCTTCGGCACCCCTCCGACCACCCCACACGTCCTCACCAGATTCCCCACCCCCCACACGTCCACCTTCACCCCATGCAACCCCCTCTCCATCTCCGGCGCATTTCCCCCGCGCCCCTCCGCCGAACCACCACCACCGCTATGCGGATATATTTGCGGCGCACCCACCGCCTCCTCGAACCCGCACACGAACCACTCCCCCATCTGATCCCCACCTCTCTCGCACGGCCTCATCGTCACCTTGTCCCAGCTCAAATCCCTGTGCATGAACGACAAGTCGTGTAGAGCCACCAGCGCCTTCGTCACGTACTTCAACGCCTCCACAAGCTGGTCACAGTTCGCCGGCTTGGTCTTAATCCCTCTCGGCTTAAAAACCAGCGAGAGATCCTTCTCCGACGAGCGGTGGACGAACTCGGCGTGCGGGATTCGGTGGTCTAGAAAGTCGTAGATTTCCTTCACGGCAGCCCACTTTCTCCTGTTGGGGTAGAATCTCGTAACGGTGTTTGGTGTCATCTCAGTCACGTTTCCATTACCGCCATTGTCGACCCTCTCGAAATCACTGTAGATTAGCAATTTGGAAGGACTGGCGTTGTTGAAGCACCGGTCGGCTAGTAAGGGCAATAGTCCCGCGATTCTATAGCACGGGACTAGGGCTTTTAGCCTATCGGATTGTGAGGACAAGTCTAGAGTTTGCAGATCGGTACGGATTATGCGGTCCTGCGAGCGGCTCAATGCGCAGAAAGTTACCAAAAAGCCGACCGCGTAGTAGCCTAGCATGTATGGAAGATCCCCATAAGTCCATAGAAGCTTTTCCACAATGGAATTCGATGGGTCAATTTGTCCCTCCCTTATTTGGTCGGTTTCTTCTCCTCTCCACAAACAAAAGTTCCTAACAAAACCGGTGAAATTCGGCCATTGATCTTGCAAAACTTCGGTTGCAGACGTCGATGTAGGCTTGCGAACTGTGACCATTTCAAGCGAGCAAAACTTGGAAACAATTCTGTTAATGCAATCGTCCCAAAGGCCAATGAAGGATTCTCTACTTGTGGCGGTGGAAGAAGTGAGACTAGGAGTTGAACGGATTATGGGGCTTAGTATATCGTATGTTATGGCTCTACAGTCTAGTAATTCACCGGAGATTGTGAAGAAAAGGTCTTTCCCTTGAGGTAAATCTCGGTAAACGTCTTTGCGAAGAGGGAAGCGGAGTTCCTCCGGGGGTGGTTCTTGCAAGTACCATGAGAGCTCAAACAGGGACGGGACTGATGGCGGTGGAACTCGTAGACATCCCACGTAGTAATCGCTTGGGTCTTGAAATTCCCATGGAGGAATCGCTGCACCAAAAATATAAACAAATTCACATGCATTACTAAATACTAAATATAACGTGACAAATTAATTTGGGATTTCCTAGGTATATGAAAGTATCATGGAGGATTTAAAAATGTATGATCATGACATGGAATGTTGCAATCATGTACAGTTAATACCAAACTATTGTTCGAAGTCCATATATGTGGAAACTTACATCTTATGGAGGGTTCCGTGGCTGGAAGCTGCTGTTGAACTTTCTCTTGGAAGCCTGCAGTTAGAAATAGAAATGAAATTGAAAGACAGTTGTGTTTGTAACAGATAAAGGAGAAATTTTAAGATTTTGCAGAACACGGCTAATTAATAATAAACAAGACAAAAAAATAAAAATAAAAATAAATAAAACAAATATGTGATTAAAAAAAATAGAGAAAGGGAAGGATAATCTGTATAGTACCAGAACCAGCAGAGACAGATGACGAAGGCTTTTTCCTGCCAAAGACTTTGACTTGTTGTCCGGAGACGAATCTGTCGACGGAGAATCCTCTCAGAGGGCCTTCTTCGAAGCCTTCCATGGTGCAAGCGACCATAGCGTCGTCAAAGTAAGTGAGCTCGTCAGCGTTCAAGAAGTTCAACGATCCGCCTTGGAGCTTCACTCTTCCTCTATGGTGCTCGCCTTCTTCAGCCCACAAGCTCACCGATTCTTCCCATGTCATTCGAATCTTACCGATCCGACGAAGCTCCTTTGATGAAGATGAAGAAGCAGGGGGAGATGGGCCCCCCAACATTTCCGCTGAGGACTCAAATCCCATTAATGTCCCTCCTCTCCCACTCCCACTCCCTCCATAGTAAAACGTCTCTCCCCCACTTCCCATCATCAACTGTTTTGTTCTAACTACATGACATAAACAACACAAAATAATATTACCATATATTCGCTAAAAGAAATTATAAATCATAGTGGCATACCTGAGAGAGGGAACTGATCGTCTTCCTTGAAAGAAGGGGGAGCAGGGAGAGATGATCTAGTCCTATTATCATCACCGCCGACAACGACGACTCCGGAGGGACCTCTACTCTGTGGGGTCCTCATTCTGGACCCCATGAACTGTGACAGCTCTTCAAAGACTTCCTCATCAAACGAAGCAGGCAATCTATGGAGCTTCCTCTCATATGGGGAGAGCCTAAAATAACTCTTCCCAACATGCTCCCTCTCCCCTCCTCTCTCCCACTCATAAACCTTCCGAAACTCCCCCAACATATTGTCCCACTTCGTCCCCGCGGTTTTCGCGTCCCTGTTAACCCCCTGCCGCTGGAGAAACTCCGCCACTTCTCTGTCCTTATCGGCTCTCGTCTTGCCCTTTATCAGCCCTCCGGTGCTTCCGTGATCCGTGGGCTCCACAACTCTCGATGTTCCGGACCCATTTGACCCGCCGCCGCCGCTTTGGTACTGAACCCTCCAAGCCCTGGCGAGCCACAACATCTCGTTAGGTTTCCAAACCGGGCTCACGTACTTTCCCTTCCTGAATTGCTGGTGAACCGGGTTCTCCCCATCCGGTTTGCTCGTGTCTTGGCCGGAAGGTAAGGAGTGGGAAGGAGACGACGCCGTATCGGAGGAGGAAGCGGCGGCGCTGTGAAGGACCTGGGGTTGGGTAATATTCGGTGGAGGGATTATGTTTGTGGCTGAAGGAGGGTACGCGGTTGGCGATGGGCTTGACTCCGATGTTAGAATAGTCATTTGGGTCGTCTGAACCACTTTCTGAGAAGAAGGAGACGGTAGGATCTTCCATTGGCCGGTGGTGGGGCTATACCTAGGCCTCTTTGGGTTGCTGACCGTCTGTTCGAATTGCTGCTGATCAAACGGTGAAGAGGAAGTTGCACCACCGGGGATGAACAAAGGAGCAGAAATTATGTGTGGCCGAGTTTGATCTGTTGATTCTTCCAATATTGGATCTTTGGGTGAAGATATTGATATTTGTTGTTGTTGTTGCTGTTGTTGTTGTTGTAGAGTTTGCTGAGGATTTTGCTGTTGTTGTTGTGAAGATTGTGATTGTTGCTGCTTCGTTGTTGTCTCTCCCTTGTTGTCACCAGTACCCATCTTCTAATGGGCCCAAAAAATTAAAGAAAGAAGAAGGAAAAAAAAAAACCAAACCGAAAAAGGGCAAAGGAAAAAAAGTTGTGCTAGAGAAGGAGATCTTAGTAAAGAGCCAGAACAAGATCATCAATACGGAGCTAGCGCCATTAGTGTAGAACTAAACTAGACTTTTTTGGTTTTGTATATATATTATTCCCATATGTCTCACAACTAAGGGTTTAATTTTCAATGAACAAAAGTAACGATGAAAAATATTAAATGGGTTTTGGTGTAGGAGGTCTTCATATGTCTCACAAGTAAAAGTGCCGCGCTGTTCATCTCTAAAAGGGAAAGTCGCAAAGAGAGAATATAGCCCAAGCTAATAGCAAAAATTTTGAAAAAAAAGCGTCGTGGGATGTGGAACTGCCATTGAATATGACCCTTCGGTCAATTAGTATAATATTAATTAATAGAAGCATCACATTGCGTTATTATTCTTGACCTTGATCTGTCATTTTGACAACTATATGCATGAGTGTGTGTAACAGAAAGAGATGGTGTATGTTGCGATGTGCACAATTAGGGTGGGTCATGATTGTACTACAAACTGAGGAGCGCGGCTGTAACAAAACTAAACAGCATTTAATTTGTTGTTTTTTTCGTTGTTTGAAAGGAGAGAGATCATAAGAGCCATAGAGAGAGAGAGAGAGAGAGAGAGAGAGGGCTTGAATTTTTTTTCTCGGGACTGCCCGCTTGCAGTGGGGAAGTGAGTGGAGACTGAGAGTGTGTGTGTGTGTTAGAGAGAGAGAAGTGGAGAGAGAGGAGTATTTTTTGGTTCGCAGAGCGATGGGGACTTGTCGAATCGATGACTCTGCTGCAATGACTCGTATGACTCTTTGGCCACGTCCTGGTTGGCTTATTCTTGTTTGTTGCCTTCACTCGCTTTCCCCTCTAGTCTCTACACTCATATGTCACTTTTCTTTTATCATCTTTTTTTCGCCTTTTTTTGCCCTTTTTTTTATATTGATACTATGGAGAAGCTCATCTAAACAAACTTGTTACTTTTGGAGTACGGATTCTCCTGCCTCTTTAATAATATGCGTCCTTTAATTTGATAATTGAACGACATATTTGTGTTAAAAGTAACATCTACCGAAAATAATGTTTCTGTTAAAGAGACCTTTTTATCTTTTCTATTTTTGTTATTGCTGAAATGAGCTAGGAGCACTAAAGGCTTTAATAACTTTTTTTTGGCCTGATTTAATGTTTTGGATTTTTTTAATCGGTGAAAAAAGTAATTTTGTTCTATTATTAACGTATGATGTTTTAACGATCAGACTAAGATTTTAACAATTTAATTTATGATTGTCTAAGATTTTAACAATTTAATTTATGATTGTCTATATATAAAATTTTTACAACGCGTGATACAAAACTGTTTTCAGTTGTAGTCATATTGTAAGAAAAATTAAGTGCATATATATTTTGCTCGTATGAGGAAGAAATTTATTAACCCAACTTTCTCAAGTGGAAAAGTTGATTGATATTCTAGAATAATGTATGTCTAAATGGTATTTAGCTCAAATCTCAACCGGTTTTAAAGAGGATCATTCATGTTTAATAGGAATTTTTATCAATAGTGTATGTTTTTAAACATTATATGGTGTTAAAAACATGTCAAAATTAAAGATTGATAGAATTTTCTATAAATTTGGTGGTTTAAAACGCCTTACCGTGAAATTCTTCTTAATAATGCACAGGTAAAATATCGCGCGCATGCTCCCACTAGCACTGCATTTACAAGTGCGTTCGATCTAGGAATTGGCAACAATCGTATTTGAAATTGACCACTTAACTATAAATAAAAATAAAAATAATCATATTTAAGATGGTGTTTGAACTAAAATTGCCAAACAAACTATCAATTTATTTATTGAGTAGACACCAGCAGTAGAAGGTACAACATTGAGTATTGTTCATACATTAGGCAATGTGTCTATAGGTATACCATTCATATTACAATTTACAAGTAATGGGGCCTTCTGTTTCAATGTCGTGAGTGGCTTACGTTCTCTTTACCTTTCACACTAGTTATTCTTTCTATTTATTTATATATAGAATGTTTGGTAGGATGATTAAAACTGTTGGTTAGAATTGTTTTTACTGTAGCATGTGAGAGCTTGATATTGTAATAATTTTTTTATTATTACTGTAGCATGTGAGAGCTTAACACTGTTCATAGCTGAGAAAGTGATTTGGACGACAACTGTCAAACACCCCTTTAAAATGCATAAGTAGAAGATTGATTGTAGTGCTCCGAGTATTTATTTTTCCTACTAATTTTTAAATTTTTTAAGTTGTGTAATTGCTTAATATGAAATTTATAGTTATGCCGCACTAGAAATTGAAATGTATCATTGTGCTTCCATTTTCTTAGAAAAATTATAATTTGTGTCCGTATATAATAATCAAAACATGTAACTATATCTATATGCAATAAAGATTATCAACAATTTTTTACATGATGCCCCACTGATAAAATTTTTTAGCTCCACTACTAATTGATTATCTTAATTTAAATATAAATTAACGAGAACAAGGCATGTTTTATTTTTCTCCTCTACTTGTTTATCTACAGTTTTTTTTTTGTTTTTTTTTTTATTTTTGAACCATTAGATTTGCAAGCACTTTTGGCAAGCACCTCATGAGTTCTTCAATTACCACATGTGTTCATTCTCTTTTCTTTTCTTTTCTTTTCTTTTTTAATTTTATTTTTCAATTTTCCAATCGAAAATTTCTCTCTTTCTCCAATAATAATTTCAAGGGAAAATTACAGCTATGCGGAAACCGTTAAAGCTTTAATTACATGATGATGTAGTTTGGTCCTGGGATAAAGGAAGTTCATCTTCTAACAAAAGCAATGCATAGCTCTAACTTCTCTAGGATTCTGCACGGCAAGCGCGCCTGAGACCAGGAGCATAAACTCTGTACAAAAACCGTATGAGGATTTATGTTCAGATAATCGCCTCAGTATCACACTCGGATAGGACCACCACTGTGAATGTTTCTTCACTTTAAGTTTTAACGTTTTAGGAATTTTTTCCCTCCTTGGGAGGGGCTTGACCTCATTAGAACTTCTTGTTCTAAAGAATATATTACAAAGGGTGAAGTTATCGCCAAGCCACTAAAACGTACAAGAAATTATTGAAAGCCTAATTTAGTGTCTTGGTGAGTTATTATCCTACAAAAAGAGTGGAGTAGTATGTGATTTTCTCTAATAAACTTAGCGAATTTTTTTCTAGCAACTGAAAGTAAACGTTGTTGCAAATTAGACATCCTAATTCTATCGAGAGCAAAAATATGTGAAACAAAAAAATAAACAAAAGCACACACAAATTTACAGTGGTTCACCTTTAAAGTTTAAGCTATGTTAATTTTCAGCCGTTGTAAAAAGTCACTATAATGATGAAGAAATTTACAAAAAAAAAATTGTAGACCATCTCTCTAGATCTCTCTCTCTCTCTCTCTCTATGTGTGTGTGTGTGTGTGTATATATATATATTATAAGTTATATAAATAATGCTTACCATGTCCTATTTATAAATTTGCAAGAAAGAGAAAACAAAAAACCCTAAATAGACTTTCACACGTCTCTAAAAGTCTCTTAGACAACTATGACAGTTGGACTTTGCAGTGTTGTTGCTAAAGATCTCAAAATTCATTTTTTATTAAATTTTTTGGCATTTTAAGAGGGTGATTTTCAGATTTTTTAAAAACTTTTAGTGACGACTAAAAGACATTGTCATCGCCAACAATACATTTTATTAGGGTTTAATTAAACGACATTGTTGGATGAGTTTTAGTGACGATTTTTTGACTTTTGTGATCTCTAAAAAGTCCCAATTATATCAAACCAAAGGCCATCTTCTTCCCATTCTTTGTTTTTTCTCTCTCTCCTCTCTCTAGCTTTCTTCGCCCCTTACGACCATCCCCCACCACTGCCATGCGGCTCTAGCCCCCTAGTCCCAACCCTATGGCCTAGCCTCATTGTTTTTCTCCCAGCCCTTCTCCCTTTTTTTCTTTTTCCAGTAGTTCCATGCCGCCTCCGACATCGCCCACCACCGCTGATTCTCCCCACCATAGCCTTTTCCCCTTTTTTTCTATCTCTCTTTTCTGCCCGCACCTAATTTTTTTCTCTGTTTTGTGACTACTACCATCGACGAGACCTACTCGCTGCATTCTCATTCTACACACACTTCGTTTTTGTGATGTGTAAATGTAAGTTTTTTTAATTGTGTTTCGTTAAATGTTTTTCATATGTTAATTTAATTTTCCTTAATTATGTAAAATTGTTTAAAATGTTATGTGAATATGTGAAATTGTGTAATAGAATATGAGAAGTAGTGTAATTTAAAATTGTAAACTTGTGAATATGTATAATTTAAATTGTGAAATTGTGAATATGTGAAGATGTGATATTGTGATATTGTTTAATTGTGAAATTGTGAATATGTGGTTATTGTAATATGTGAACATGTGAAATTGTTTAATTGTGTTGAATATGTGGTTATAATTATTATAATTAGAATTAAAAGAAACTAATTAAAATTGTAAATAATAATATTTAACATTTATTAAGTAATTATTAAATAATATTAGTAATTAGTGAAGTGGTTAATTATTAATGATTAATTCATTTAAAAGTTCATAAAATAATAATAATTAGAAATTGAGAATTACTAGTAATGAGAATTAATAACTAATAATGTTAATTGAAACTAATAATAGTTAACATTCATTAAGTAAAAATTAATTAGTTAAGTGGTAAATTAACAATGACAAATTTTTTAAACATAAAAAATATTAATGATTAGAAATTAATAAATAGTAAATAATTAATATGAGTTATTTAATATTGAATTAATAATAATTATAGTGAAGTATTAACTAATTATTAAATTTTGATAATGTTAACTAATGAAGTGGTGATTTTATAATGATTTGAATTTAATAATGTTAATTAAAATAACAAAACCATTAAAAGTTTTTTAATAATGTTAATAATTACAAATTTATTCAAATGCTAAAATAAAAATAATAGTTAGAAATTTGTAAATAATAATAATTACTTATTAAAATTGAATAAAATTTTGAGGTGAAAATTATAAAGATATTAAAGAATATACCAGATGGAACAGCACTTTTCTAGCAATATTCAAGAATTTAGAGACACGCGTACTATTAATTAATATCATAGTACGCGGTCAAAAAGTATTGTATGTGTATACGAGTTTGTTGCATATCATATATTGCATTTTATTTTTAAGATAACCTTAGACCTGTTTGAAAATCGGTGAGCCACTCACTGATTCTTGAATTGTTCTATTTGGATAGTTTAGGGTTGTAATTTTACTTGTTTGTTGCTCATTTCCACTCATGCCTTATGGTTGATTTTTCAGTTGTCTTCTCTTGTTCTTCAGGTGTGCGACCTTCCATAGCATACTTAGGAGAACCAAGGGGAGATGCTATCAAAATTTTTACAAGAAAGGGGTGTTATGGAACTGAGTAACAAATGTGTAAGTTCTATATCCTCTAGTTCATAGTTCGGACACACCAAGTTGCTTTTAGAGGTGTAAAACTATCTCACACAATTGTATATCAGTAACGTCGAGCTAGTTACTCAACCAAGGCAAACAAACCCTGGAATCACTTTCAACATACCTCCACCACAGCGTCTATAGTCTCTCCTACTAATGAAGAAGAGGAAGAGTAAGAAAATGCAAACTTAGATGATTAGATATTTTGTATATTACTAGACTTGCGCTACTTTTATTTCCTTTTTATTTGTTATTAGACTATATGGTATGTTTTAGTTTATTTTATGAAGTGTACGTCGCACTTTTCATTATATTCTTAATTATTATTGTATTTCATTTATATTTCAATTATTTCTAAATTTTTACAAAATTTAAAAATATTTAAAAACAAATCAAATAAAATCAAAACCAAAATTATTTATTTAATTGCAATAAAATACACATTTTTAATTTTTTTAAAAAAATTATTTATTTAATTGTAATAACATATATTTTTATTAATTTCTTAAAAAACTATTATGTCATCACTAAAAGCTCACGAAGAAAACTTTTAATGATGACTTGTCGTTAGAATTAAAAAACTTAAAAATTCATAAACTTTTAGTGATGACAAATTTCAAAAAGTTTGTTGCTAAAAATCGATAATGTCGTCATCAAGATTTAATTAATGGCCCCCAGAATTAGCGACGACGTATCGTACTATCATTGCTAAATACTTTTTAACGACAAACTTGTAACGACGACCAAAAAACTATTAACAACGAGTTGGGGACTTTTAACAACGAAAAAAAACAAAGTTTCTTGTAGTTAATTCAAGAAAACTAAAAACCAAAGTTCCCCTCTATCAAAACATCATTAATATTTCTTTCAAGAAGAATAAAGTATTTTTTTTCAAAAAATTTTTTTTCTAAATTTGACATGGATTCTCTTTGTCCCATATACATAAAAGTTCCAAGCTCCTGCATTTCAACTTCATGTCATATCACAATTACAAGTATTACAAAACATCCATCTTTTTCAGTTGGAATTTTAGTGATGTAAGTATCGCCAACATTCATTCAGAAAAATAAAATATTAGTAAGATTTACCCTAAAAGAAATATTACTAAGACTAAGACGATTAACACAAAGTAAGAGTTGAATTAAAAATTTCATTGACATGACTTTAATTAATATGTCGATCTGTTAAGGAAGAAGGTATGTTAGTCAGAGTTGCATTTATATGGATACTTTGAAACTTTTAACGGTTGAATCCTAAAAGTTCCCTGTCGGTTAATTAATTGTTGAATTTCATCCTTTCATAAACTGTAAAATTTCTTTTGCAAAGAACTGTTCAAGCGCATTAACATGCTTGTGAAAGCATTAGCTGGGCATTATTTCGAAAGGTACACCTAACCTAAAAGTCCTAAGGCGGCAACAGAGACAGAGAGAGAGAGAGAGAGATGCTAGGAGAGGAAGTAGTAGCCGGCCTAGCTACGAGAGAGATTGATCAATTTAGCAGCTAGGTTGAATAGAGACTAGAGTAGAACCGCCAAGAAATTTCTCAGATGTGCTTCTGTTTTTGCTCTCTCTCTCTCTTCTCAATTTATAATTTCTCAGATGCTATTATTTACTTGTTCCGTGTCAGTTATGTGTTTCCACGGCTAACGGTTTCAGGAATTTTAAAGGGACCAGAATGGTTAAGTGAAAGGATATTATCTTATTTAGGTTTTTCAAATAAAGAGCTCTAACAACAAATATGAATTCTCATCCTACTGTAAATACTGTTGAATTTCCCTTTCAACTCTCTAATTTATGGCTAAAAATAGTTCTACATTTTAAGTTATAAATTTATAATATTTTAATCATAGATTAAATTATTAAAAAATTAATCTGATATTTAAAATAATAAAATCTATCGACAGGACAAAAAAAATATATCTTATATACATATATTAATTAGTTTATATATATTATATGTTGGACCAGCTTCATGGTTTGCAGCTTTACAAATCACATGCTTAGCAAGAGATCATGTTACATAAACTCATGAGTACTAGCAACCACAGGATGTAATAGGATCATACATAACACAATTAACGTTATATCATAATACATAAAAAAAATATGAATCTTTAATTACCAAAAAGAAATATATAATATATAATATCAAATAAATAAATAAATATATATATATGTATACATATGTGCACTAAAAAGAGCTAGATCTCGTGCCAATGAAACTACGTTAATTAACAGCTGTCAGGGGAAAAAAAGAAACAGCACGGCAGCAATCTAACTTTCATTATTTGCTTATACGAATGTGTGACTTCGATACTTTTTAGTGCAAAAACGGCTTTGTATTAGCTTTGCCGGACCATACAATTATATCTTTTAATGGCCAGCTGATCAAGGCCTGAAAAGAGCATACTTTGATCACGAGAGAGCTAAGCTATGTAAATAGTACACACAACGTCGATATAGCTGCAGGTTTATTGATCCTGCTTGTCTTTTTCTTTTCTATTATTTTTTTTTTTGGTGGTTAACTCTGTACTACTTTAATTTAGATGATAAAAACTCTTTTAAGAAAAAGATAAAAACCTTTTTTTAAAAATTATTAATTAATTTCCCAAGACAATTTGACCCAGAGGAATGTTATTCTTTAGGCCTTCAGTTTCTGTCAAAGGTTGAAGGATATGAGTAGGATATACAACGGCTGTTTGTTTTGTATATCTTTTAAATTCAATAGATTTAAATTTAGATTTGAGTATCAAAAAGTTTTTAGATACTTGTTTGTTACCTAAAAAATCCGAATATTTTGAGATCAAGAATATAAGGAGTTGTTCGTTTTGAGTACTATTTGTTCTCAATGAACTCAAATTTAAATTCGAATATTAAGAATCTTTTGGATACGTGTTGTTTCCCCTACAATCTGAATCCTTTGAATATCAAGAATCCAAGATTTCAAAGTTCTGACTCATCCCAAACTTTTGATACTCGGATATCTCTGCTATAGTAAAAACTGAAATTCTTTCTCTTATATTTAGAGAAAAAAAATCATAACTTCTTCATTTGATATTCAATTCAGATGATTCCTTTTTCATTATGTTCATAGTGAAGAGAGGAACAAATTAAGATTCTTTTTTTATTGTTGCATATTTTTTAGGATCATTAATATCAAGATTTTATTAGATTTATTAATAAACCAAAAACTTTTATCACTTCCTCTCTAAATACAAATTTCAATTTTATTTCATATTCAGATTAAAACTTAAATACACATCCAAAGGCCGATTCAGATAATAATTTAAATCACTAACTCGAATCCTGATTCAAATCACACTAACTCAAATCAAATTACTAATTTGAATTCATTTACCAAATATACCGCAAGTTTTTAGAGTTTTGATGCCCCTTAAATTTTTGATACTCGGATATCTTAGTAAAAACTGAAATTCTCTCTCCTATATTTGAGAAAATAATAATAACTTCTTCATTTGATATCCAAATTAGATAATTTTTTGTTCATTATGTTCCTAGTGAAGAGAGGAATAAATTAAGATCCACATTGCATATTTTTTTAAGATTAGTAACATTAAGATTTTATTAAATTTATTAATAAATTTAAAACTATTTTTACTACATCCCTAAATACAAATTCTAATTATATTTTATACTCAGATTAAAACCTAAATGTACATCCAAATGTCAATTCAAATAACAATTTTAATTAGTAACTCAAATCCTAATTCAAATCATATAACTCAAATCAAATCACTAATTCAAATCCATTTACCAAACGGACCTCTAGAGCCCGTTTGTTTCGAGAACTCTTTGGATTCTTTAAACTCAAATTTGAATTCGAGTATTAAAAATCCTTTAGATACGTATTTGTTTCCCCTAAAATCTGAATCTTTTGAGTATAAAAAATTCAAGTTTTCAGAGTTCTGACTCCCCCCTAAACTTTTGATACTTGGATATCTCTGCTACTAAAATTCTCTCTCCTATATTTGAGATAAAAAGCATAACTTCTTCATTTATTATCCAATTGAGATAATTCCTTTTTTATTGTGTTCCTAGTGAAGAGATAAGTAAATTAAGATCCATATTGCATATTTTTTTAGGATCATTAACATTAAGATTTTATTAGATTTGTTAATAAATCAAAACTATTTTCACTAACTCTCTAAACACAAATTTTAATTTTATTCCACACTGAGAATTAAAACTTAAATGCACATCCAAACGTCAGTTCGGATAACAAATCAAATCACTAACTTAAATTCTAATTAAAATCACACTAACTTAAATTAAATCACTAATTTAAATATATTTACCAAACAGACCCTAAAAATGCAGCAAATAATGCAATCTAACTTGGCTAAATATTCTATGGGTCCATTTGTTAAATAGATTTGAATTAGTGATTTGATTTGAGTTAGTGATTTGAATTGTTATTTGAATTGACGTTTGGATGTGCATTTAAGTTTTAATCTAAGTATGAAATAAAATTGAAATTTGTGTTTGGAGAGGTAGTGAAAATAGTTTTTGATTTATCAACAATCTAATAAAATCTTAATGTTAATGATTCTAAAAAATATGCAATATGGATATTAATTTATTCTTTTATTTACTAGAAACACAATAAAAAAGAATCATCTCAATTTGATAACAAATGAAGAAGTTGTGATTTTTTTTCAAATATAAGAGAGAAAATTTTAGTTTTACTATAACAAGTATCAAAAGTTTAAAGAGTTAAAATTTTAAAAACTTAGATTATTAATACTCAAAAGATTTAAATTTTAGAAAAAATAAATACTCATTTAAAAAAAATTTAATACTTAAAATTATATTTAAGCATAAAAATTTAAAGGGTCTTCCAAACAAACAGATTGTATATGATCCATTTAGGCCGCTGACGAAAAAAGAAAACCCAAAAAAATAAGAAAATGTGCCATCTCGCCAACTGCCAAAGAATCTAGCATTAGATATGGCGATATGTACTTTGCGAACTATATGTCAAATCAGCCTTTTAATCTTATTTCAAAGTCAAATCGCTAATTTACGTTTGTAACATACTAATTCACGCTTTTACCAATAAAAAACTAAAAAAACTTTCTTTATTTTTATTTTTTTTTTACGTTTTGGCATGTCCCATCCAAAATATATATGTATATATTTTTTCAAGCATTGAAAACTCTGTACTAGTGTTTATGCCCCGTTTATCTCCCAAATTATTTTGCTACGACCAAGGATCTTGTATTTTTGTTTATTGATACTTTTGTCGCGTAAAAAGTTAATTTTAAGGACGTTCAATTCAACTAGAAAATCGGTTGACGCTGTGAAGCTGATTGATCAACCAATATGCTGACATATTAGCGAAAGAAGGAAACACATGTGAAATTTCACGGCATGATGGAACTTGGCCTCTTTACGATCAACACTAACCCATCCTTTCTTATCTTATCGCCACGTAAACTGCCTTCACTCCAATACATGCACATATGCATTAAAAAAAAAAAAAAAAAAACTTATTATAAAAAGGGATCCAGTTGGCGCGAATGAAGGCCTCCTAGGTTCAAATTTTAAGAGGTACTTATTAACCCAAAAAAAAAGTTTAGAGAGTATTAATATTAAAAAATAAAACATCTATTATTTTTTTAACAGGTATTGTTATAATTAAATTAATTATTAAAGTGTTAATTAAAATTTTATTTCATCTAAAATTTATTTCATATTATTTATTTCTACTTATTTTTAAATTTTTTAAAATTTTTCTATACCTATTTAGCATATTTATCGAAATACTCTTGAAACTTTTATTTGATTACAAAAATACCATTTAACATTTTGTGCACTAACATATCCGAGAGAGACTTGATTTTATTTGCCAACCTCCTTTGCCCCCTCCACCTTCTCTCTTTTTCTTTTCTCTTTCTTCTTCTATTCTCCTTTCCTCCCACAAGACGCTCCCTCTTTCTCTCTAGTTTTCTCTTCTTTCTCTCTTCCTTGTTGCTTCAAAACCAAGAGCATTTTTCCAGCTACAAGGTATCCGAAGTTGTTTTCTTAGATTTTCCAAAATCATAAAACAAAGATCAAGGATTTTTGCAAGCAAAATCACTAATTTTCTTTACGCTTGAGGTAAGGTTTTCTAAGCTAAAACTTTGATATAAATTTGCGTTTTAGCATGAGAATTGTCAAAAATGTGTTTTTGATGTTTGTGAGTAATTATACAAAGTTCTGAAGCTTGATTTACATAAATCTTTGTTTAAAATGAGATTTAAACTAGTTTTGAAAAGTTTTGATTTTTGGTTTAGATTTGTATGTTGAAATGAAAATTTAAAAAAAGATGATCTATATGTGTTTGAGTGTGATATTTCATAGTTTTTATGTATTTTTTATGTCCTAAAAGTTAATAAAAAGGGTCGGATTAAGTTTTAAAATTTGAAACCTTTGAAAATGAAAAAAACTAGATTTATAGAAATTCTTCTATCGATGGGCCAGACCTGTCAATCGGTAGGTTCGGCAAGCCGAACCTTGCAGATCGACAGGTTGAACACTACCAGGTTCTGCAAACCGAACCCCGTAGATCGGCGAACAGAACTCTGCCAAACTAGCAGGCCGAGCCTTGCGGGTCGGCATGTCGGTAAGAGGCCTAAAATATGTAGTTTGATCAGCAAGCCAATTGAGCAGTCTAAACTCATATGTTTTTCATCGTTTGGTGTTACGAAATGTTCTAAGTATTTCATATTAATGATTATGGCACACTAATAAGAATATATGGTAAATTAACATGATTATAGAATATAAATTAAGTTAAAGTATGATTATTTTATACGTTGTAAGATGATGAAGTACTTGGAGCTCACGTGGTGAACCGGTATTGTGAGTTAGAAGTTATCAGCATTGTATTCGTCAAAAGGTAGGGAATCTATTATTCATTTTTTGTGAGGTTTTATAGAATTAAAATTGGTTCTTTACATTGTAAGATATATATATATATATGTTAAACTGTTATTTTATGAATATCACTTATGAGACAACAACATGAACTCGTTTTGCAATATATAGCGAGGAATAAGTTGATTTGACACGTATTGAATAACTTGTAAACCATGGTTAGGAAATATACTTTATACAAAACAGTAGTTGTTATAAAAGGAATGGTAAGATGTGAAGAGGGTGGCGGTTATATCCTTAAGCACGGATACCCTAAAAGGTAAGATAGAAAGGAGGTCATGTTGCTCCCTTAAGTCTAAAGTCCTAGAACGCATTGTATAAGAATCAACTTAGCGAGGAACCGAGGCTTAATATCCCCTCACTAGACACTCTTGGAATGATTGTGGAGTGGACAAGCGTGCTTATTTGGGTTTTGTTAAGTTGAGTGATATGATACTCTATTGTACGGTGGATACGGATGAGTATTATTAAATCCTGAACTAATATGTATATATCTATGTATGGAACTTGATAAGAACAATTATAGGGTATCCACCATAAATGAACATGATAATATTGATGAATAATGTTGAGAAATAACCAACCATGCAGGTTTTAATATGGCAATGATAAAAACCTAAAGATGAGTAATGGTTTTTCCTACTATGCATGTTGTCTTTCATTCCCATATATTTCATCATTTTAGGACTCACAAAGTGTGAGATGACAATAAGAGATATAGTTGAGGAAGCTAGGTATCTGTATTCAGTTGAAATCTCTTCTTTTACTGAGAATAGTCTTTTTGATGATGTAAGCATCGTATGTTACTTTCTGTGACTATGTTAAGATATATTGAAAGTTGAAATGATGATGATGATAGTTTTATATTATTAATTTAAAGGTGCTACATTAAATTTTAATTTGTTGTTATTGTTTATATTTTTATCTTGATTTGAGAGTTCTTATTTAAGTCTCTGGTAAATTTATTTTAAAGTTTTATTTTTATTTTTTAATTTTATTTAATTTATTTAAAACTATTAACCCCACTTAAATGCGTTAAAAGAAAATAAAAAAGTTCTAGCATTTCTCTTCGAAAATATATATATATTTTTCGAGCATTGAGAACTATGTACTAGTTTTTATTCTCCGTTACTTCTCAAATTATTTTGCTACGATTGAGGACCTTGTGTTAATGTTTATTGGCACTTTTATCCTGTGAAAAGTTACAAATTAACGCCGTTCAGTTTAACTAGAAAATCAGTTGACGCTGAGGAAGATGACTCATCAAGTAACTCTGACATATTAGCGAGAGAAGGAAACACATATGAAGTTTCACGGCGTGATGGGACTTGGCCTCCTTACCGACGAGACTAAGCCTTCTTTTCTGTTCTTATTACCACGTAAAACTGCCTTCACTTCAATAGATGCATGTATACATTATATACAAAAAAATATATATATATTACTATAAAAGGGATCAAGTTGGAGCCGATAAAAGCCTCCCGGATTCGAGCTTTGGAAGTACTTATTAAAAAAAGTTCAGAAGGCATTAATGTCAAGAAAATTAAAAAAAAAAATTGTTTTTTTGCGAGGATGTTTTTAGATATGATTAGTATTGTTACAGTAATCTATTCAAAGGTCGTACAACTTGATAGACGCCACGCGCATAGGTGGTGTACACATGGATTTCATGTATGCTCCTTGGCTCCCGATACCCCAAAGGCAACAATGTTTTGCATACCATCCCATGCCGAGCATGCCACTATAAATATTAGTAATTAAAAAGAAAAGAAGTCACAAAAATCCAAAAAAAAAAAAGCCAGCTGAAAGGCTTGCAAAGACGACAATATAGCCAAGGACTTACAAAGACCAATCAGACAAAAACTATGAAATGGCTACCTTGAAATATAAAGGATATCTACTAATATTCTACAAATAGAACTAGAAGATGCTCAACAAAAACCTTGATTTGTGATGGCCAATGGCAAACCCCAGCTAAAGATAAAAAGAAAGCAAGATCATCAATGTAAAGCTAACCTCCCTTTGAAATTTTTGTTTTAACTTATCAAGAACTATCAAGGATTGTACTGAAGAAGTAGGCCGACTAACCTCTGTTTAGAATTTTTGTTTTAACTTTTCAGTTCAAACTATGAACAATGTAAATCTCTCAACAGCTATAGTAAAAAGCCAAAAATAATTATAGTATAAAGTTCTCACATGTTTCAATTTTTATATTTAAATCGTCAATTATAACTAATGTTCCATAAAGCCCACAAAAGCGAAAGCTTAGAATTTGACAGATATCATTATGAATGAATTACTTCACAAAATTAAGAGCAAAAAACCACCACAAGTCCGCAATGTAAAGTCATCAAGCCAATTTATCAGTTATTCTGTTACCTTTTTTGAAAATATTAGAAAATGAAAATTCATCTTTGAAATGTATTGTTTGGTATCTTAGTTGAAAAGAACAAATAACATAAAAACTCTCAGCAGCTACAATAAAATCAAAAGATTATTATAATGTAAAATTTTTACATATTATAATTTTTAAACAAATATTTTTAATTATATCTGTGCTCCCAAACATCTTAAAAGCTTTCTAAAAGTTACAACCACTATGATACAATTATATTGCGAAACAGTTTCAAATAACAAATTGTTCTGTTTGTACTTATGGTGCGCTATGATTATTTTTACGTATTCTTTATTTTATAATTTAGATTTGATTTGATAATTGGTAATTTATTATCACTGTAATTTAGATATTTACTTTATTTGTATTTGTTACCATTCCCTGCATGATACTACCCTGGCCGTATCCGTAGCTAGCTTCATGGGATTTCTAATTTATTAACTAACTTCCAATTTATCAATTAATTTTTCACTTCACGCTTATCAAGAAAATGCACGAATCACCCTTTTTATATGTGTGCATCTCTTTGTATAAATGTCAATGCTTGTTCACATGTAAACAGCTAGCATTTGCAACATTTTTAAGTTGGTGCAGTACTTTAATTTATTAGAAGAGCAAACAATATCGTACTTTATGACCAGCCGTCAAAACGCAAGGTGATCATATTAAGGTTCAGAATCACATAGATATTTTGAGGCCAGCAAAAAAGAAGAAAAACAAAATTAAAAATAAAATAAAAAATAGACACATGGATGTCCAGGGAGAACTGAAAATCTAGTCTTCCTGGATACATTGATCTTGCAAAAGTATAAAAGTATCTAAGAAAAAACCAGTTGCAAAAGTCGACAAGCAATTGAGAAAATCCCTTGAAAAAAAAAAAGGAAAGAGAGAGAGAGAGAGAGAAGAAAATTAAAGAAAGAAAAAAAGATGGCAGTGATTAAAGCGTTGGGGAAGGCATTGAATGTCTGAGAAGAGAGTACGGGGGGAAAGCGATAGGAGAAAGCATGGAAATTATTGAAAATATTTAATAAATTAAAAAAATAAATAAATAAAGAAAAAAAAAAATGGAGTGATTGGTAGGCGGATAACTGGAAAATGGATTTTTTTTCTTCTCTCGCGATGGACGGTAATCACTCAGTACAGAGTTCCACTGAAGCTGCCAGCTCTACGCCGTCTGCTACATGCCTGCGGCTAACACTACTAAATACACCTCACCTCTTTCCTATCTAGTTAACTCTCCTTTCATTTTGTGTGAAATAAATGAAAGTTTCAATGCATGCATATAATGCAACTCTGACTACACCTTTTTCTTTTTCTTATTCTTAAGAGATCGATATTAATTAAAGGGGGTGTTGCTGAAATTCTTGTAATTTAACTCCTACTTTATGTTACCGGTATCAATCTTAAATTAGGTAGTGTATGGTAGATAGGTTATGGCCGTTTATTTGATCCATGGGTTTAAGTTAAACGGGTGCATGTTCGATCGGGAAACATAATAAAACAAATATTTTAAACTTTCATGATCTGAAATGTTTTTGCTTAGTGTGCAACTTCGAAATAGTTTGGTTTAAAACTATATGGTTTAAACTGCAGATTATAAACTGTATAGTTTAAACGATGGTTTTGAACTAGCATTTGAAATGTAAAAGTTTAAAATGAAAAATGACATTTAGAAAACTATAATTTATGAAGAAAAACGAGAATGAGAATAGTTTTATTATAGAAAATGATTCAAAACCGTTGAACTTGAGGGGGATAAAGTTTAGATTTCGGACGTTTAGGCTAGTTTAGAACTATTTTCATGGCTTAAAACCAATTCAATTATTATTCCACCAAACGCCAGTTTGAACTATCACATGGTTCAAAACTATCTTTATGGTTTAGAATCTACGCGCAAAAGGACACATAAAACCATTAAAACTCATACTACATTTTTTGTTTTCTCACAGTTCTCACATTATCCAAATACTAGTTTTTTTATATAATGTTTTATTTAGTAATTTGATCTAGTGTTTTATTTCGTGTTCAGATCTTAATATTATAAATATTAGTTTAAAATTATTGTTTAAACCATATAGGTTTAAAAATACCTTTTCAAACTACAAGGTCTAAGACTACACTAATTTGAACCGAGCACCAAGTAGACATTTTTTTGGTTGCTGGTTATTGCTACATTGTGCAAGATAAATGTTAGCAATACTTGAAATTGTCTTGGAAATGTAATAGCTTAGAGCTTATTATTATATTTTTAATGACATAGAAATCATCTGTATAAAATTAGGATTTTTTTTGTTAAAAAAAAGGTTATGTTTACATTTACATAATATTTTTTTTGAGAGAGAAATTCTAAGTAAAAAAAACGTAAGGTTTTTTTTTTTTTTTTTTTTTTTTTTT
>CAMOHE010046903.1:4126-47085 GCA_946598075.1 Artocarpus hirsutus
TAATTGTAACAAAAAAGTTTGAGGACAGCATTATAAAAAAGCAAAAAGTTTAAGGAGTGAATCTGTCAAAAACCCTTAACAAAATGAAAAACAAAAACAAGATAAAAAATTTTTAATTAAAAAATAAAAATAAAAAACGTTGCCAAATAAGCCTTATGTACATGGGACGTGGTTATACTTGAAATTTCACAACTCATTTGTCCTTTTTAGTTTAGAAACTAAAATTATCATAATAATAAAAGTTTAAGGAGTAATTTTTCTAAAACAAATTCGAGAATTATGATTCTTATAATTCAGAAACTAATAGTATTAATAACCCAAAATAAACTATTTTATTACATAAAGGATTTTATTGCGTAATTTATATAATAAAATAGTTTGTCTTGAGTTATTAATACTATTATTTTGAATTATATTTTGAAAAACAAACAATCAAAAGAAAGAAGCTTTAGATAATGATGGCTAACCATGCAAAAACTAAGAAAACCTGATAATATAAATAATTAAAAAAACTGATAGTTCACACAATACTTCACTAATACATAATATATCCTGGGGTCGTTTCAAAAAGTTAAAATAGAGGAACATATGTTTTCTCTTACCAATGACCAAATACTCTCTTTTCAAAAAACTAGCGTTGCCGCAAGGCCCTCAAAAAGATGCGGAAAACACGATTCGATTCCTTAATGCAGAAACTACTGTCAAAAGTTGATTCTATGTTTTCTCTTTTTCTTTTTTGGAAAAAAGAGAAAGAAGTCTTTTAACCGATAAAAAAGGTTAGTACATTAAAGTGAGGTTAAAACCTTACAAAGACAAATAGAAGTTCTCAACACAGATTTAAAAATTTCAAAAAGATTAAATACATAATTACACGTTTTAGTTTTAATTATTTTTTAATTATATATCTATGTTTTAAGAAATTATAAAGATATTTTTTAAATTTCAAAAACTTGTTTTAATTTTATCCTTTATAGATTTTTTGAACAAAAAAATATAATGATGAAACAACAATCCCCTTAATTAGACCAAATTTGTTTCTAAAATATATTATTTTTCTTGAGAAAATTTTTAAAAAATATATTAACATTCAAAAAGCCATAAAATTTAAATCCTTTTTTTTTAAAATTTGATGCTTTTTAAGGAATTTTTATGTTTTTAAATTTATAAAATATTTTTATAATTATTTAAAAATAACTATGTCATTTTGTCCAATTTGTTTTATTTATTGGAATGAAACTGAAACAAGTTTTTAAATTCAAATAATTTTTTGTGGTTTTTTAAAAACAAAGGAGACAAATTGAGAAATAATTTAAACTAGGAGTTATAATTATGTAATCTACCCATTTCAAAAATATATACACAACGAACTTACTAATGAATAATTAGTATTTGTCCTCCCTCTATATTCAAAACCCATAAATAAAATATATTAACATTCATAAAACCATAAAATTTACGATTCTTTTTTGAAATTTGATGCTTTTTTTAAGAAATTTTAATGTTTTTAAATTTATAAAATATTTTCATAATTATTTAAAGATAACTATATCATTTTGTCAATTTTTTCTATTTATTAGGATAAAATTGAAACAAGCTTTTAAATTCAAATAATTCTTTTGTGGGTTTTTAAAAAACAGAGAAACAAATTGAAAAATAATTTAAATTAGGAGTTTTAATTATGTAATCAACCTATTTCAATTATATATACACAATGGACTTACTAATGAATAATTAGTACTTCTCCTCCCTCTATTTTCATAATCCATAAACATTCTCTTAAATCTTCATGGAAAATATAAAAGTTCAAGTAACAATGGAAAACTGCAAGAACAAGGACAATTTAAAATGCCCTTGGCAAGCAAAGAATTCTCTTTTTTTTTTTTTTGGGGAAACTTATTAAGTAAAGTAATAAACCTTGCATTTTGAGTTCATTTGAAGAAGTATACTATTTATATTGATAATCTTTATTATGCAACAATATTTATATTAAAATTATACAGGAGGTCAATCAAAGCTTTGAATATTCAAAAAACTAAAATATATTAGAGACAAAAAAATTCAAACATTCAAAAAACCAAAAAAGTTAAGATAATAATCTCAAGACAGTCCTATTCTCTGTCTACAGATCCACACACAGGACAACATTGTTTTTTTTTAATTAAAAAAAAAACATTTTTTGCCTTTTTTTTTCTAAAATTTTTTAGATTTTCTAAAATCTTTTATTTGAGGACATTTTTGTCAACATTGAGCATTAATTGGTCCACGGTGTCAAATTATCAATTACATACACTTTTTAAATATTTCGGTATAAATTTTGAGATCCAAAATAAATAGCATAATTTTAAAATAAACTCAAAATACAACAATATTTATATAATTATTTAATTAAGGGAGGTTATTGCATAGCAAAACATATAATCAGAGTTTCTTCTATGGGCTAAACCATATCAAATTTAATGTTAAATTGATGTGACAATGGCAAATTTAGTATTTGAGTGTAAAAAAAAGTACCCATGCAATGTCATTTCAAATATTAATAGCAGATCTGATATTTAATTCTTATCGGTTGATAGATTGACTTTTTTGCTTTAATACTTACAACATTCTTGCTTTTTTTATTTTAATATTAAATGTTTACTTTTACAAGTTTTAAGGTTTAATAATTATGACAAAAGGCAAACATAATATTTTAAATAACATTATGCATTAGAGCATAAAATAAAATAACACATCAGATATATTGTTTTTATATCTTTAGCGACAAATATAACATTGTATTGATATTTACATTAGAGATGGTCTTAATTATATAATTACACTTCTAGTTTTAACGATTTTTCAATTTATTCATCTATTTTAAAAACTACAAAGGGTATTCATTGAATTTAAAAAATTAATTTCAATTTTATCTCCATGATTGGAAAAAATTGGAAAACACAATTAGGTTGTTTGACATCTCTGTTGGAACCAATTATTCCAATCAACAAAGAGTGTGAAGCTCTTAGCAACTGTGGTGAAAAGTAAAAAATTACTATAGTGTAAAGTTCTCACATGCTATAATTTTAAACTAATATTTTCAATTCTAACTACCTCTCAAATAGTTGTGAAAATAATTTTATAGATTTAAAAACATAAAAAAATCTTAAAATAAAACATCTTTATTATATTAAAAAGATGTCTTAACTTTTAAGATATTTTAAATGTAAAATATTTTTTAAAAAAACTTCTCTAGAAAAAAAATATTCCGGAAACAAATTTCATCTAATTAAAAATTATATTATATTGTATTATTTTTTTTAACGAAAAACATTGTAAGATTTCTTATACTTTACATATACTCCCATAATCCCATTAAATTATATATATTCCTGACGCAAGGAATTTAATAAGCTTTTATTGATTGGAGCCTAGTTGCGTCACGTTTTGAATACTAAAATTAAATTTACTTATAAGTTCAGAAATAAAAAGAGATTATTTTATGGGGGGATGTCTCCATGCACCCTATTTATTAACATAGCACGTAGATCGGTCCCCTTTTTTCCCCCATCACATAGATAAAAGACAAAGAACGGTGCTAAAAAGAATCCAATTTTCATCTATATGTTCACATCTCTGCCTCTGTGAAAATTGTCACTGCTACATAGATCAACGATGTAGAGGGGAAAAATTTTATGAGAAAAATACATCACGATAGATAATAATAGGAACTTCAAGTAATCTACTTTTTTTAACCAAGTAATGTGGTATCTATTAAGTGAATTTAATTGATGAATTTTTTGGTGGAGAGATTAAATTGATGACTTTATTCCTAGAAAATTGAACTTTTGTTGATAAAAATTTAACAACTCTTTATATATACAAACGAGTTTTTAATAGTTACATCTCGATGAGTAGTTACTAATCTAATTAAAGCATTAATTAGATTACTCTTCTTAATTTGGTGATGTGATCTTTATATTACCTGTTATAGCAAGTTAAGACACTTGTTAACCTAGAGCATTAATAAAAAGATTTCTTTCTTATTCTTTTATGGATAAATTTTATTTTTGATCTTAAAAATTAATAACTTATTCACTTTAACGCTAATTTTTAAAATTGATCTTAAGCATTAAAACATTATTAATATTGCCCTTTCATTTTTTAAAGTTAAAAGATATGTTGACATGGTTGTTAAGGGTGAGCTCGGTGCCACCGTCGAGGAGCCTACTCCGGGTAGTCGAGCAAATAGCTCGGTAAAGTTACGAGGAGCTTACAACTGATCCCGATGAGTCTGAGTCCCTCGTCCGAGGTGCTTCTCAAGGCCTTTCAGGCCGCACCTTAACAGGTTGCCTCTTTGGATTGAGTACTAGCTCGAGTCAGATTCTTCTTACTTGAAAGTGGGCTGCTACTCGCCATTACTGGCCAACAAATGGCAAACAACCCACCGTCGATGAGGAGCAATCCACTGGCGGAGGGACATGACACTTGTCTTTTGCCACCTGACACACCTTGATGTGACACTCAGGTCGTGGGCAAAACCCACCTAACAACCGGTCCAAATGGTAGCCTGTAAATAGGATGCATTTATTACACACTAGAGAGAGAAGCTCCTTCCTACCTAACAAGTTTCCGTTCTCTACTGAGCAACTCCTATCTTGAGCATCGAAAAGCCCTTGTCTGGTGACTGACCTATCCTTTCCTTGCCTCCGAAGTGTCCCTCCTCTTGTTGCAGCTCCACCCGATCAGGCAGAGACGAACAGGGAAGAGCTGAGTACCGTGTGCAGCCGCAAGTGGTGTTGCTTCGACGCCGAACTCAGGTAAGCATCAACAATGGTTGTAATTCTTAATGGCTTTTTTTAACTTTCAAAAAAATATTAGAGGAGCGACAATTAAAAAAAAAGGCCAAAAATTGTAGGTCTTAAAAATGATTGATTAAGACTGCTTTTAAGTTATGTATATCTTTTTATAAAGCCTTAAAAATCTTATTGTAAAGTTATGTATACACATTTTTTGAGCTTTTTTGTTTATTATTCTTTTAATCATGTTCCTTCCTTTTTTCTATAGATCATTGGACATATTTTTTTTTTCATTTTATATAATCCTTTTACACAATTTTCACCCGATTGACTTTAGCTAAACGTAAAGTGCGTGTGTGTGTGCGTGTGTATTATTTTATAATCTATTTTTTCTTAAGAATTGAAAGACTTTGAAAAAAAAAAAAAAAAACCTCGTTGAAGACTCGAATAAATTGCATAGCTCACGGATGAATGGAGTATAGTCTAATGCTTGTGTTTTATAGTAAATATTTAATTAATTGAGTGAAATTAAAAGAAAAAGTAAAATGATGTTTTCTTTAATAAGAGCACAAAAATGGATGATGGAAAATAATTATAAAAAAATCTTTAATTTACATTTTATTACTTTTTTTTAAATAAAAGCCATATCATCATGTCCCATGCAAATCATATTTAAAAATTTAAATTAAGTACTTCTTAATTGTTAAAATCTTTTTTTGTTTATCCTCCCTTCATTACAACCGGAAGATTCATATTAAACGGTTAATATAATAGTAACCATTAGAGACGTAATAATTGACCACACTATATGTATAAATTTGGGTTAACATTTATATAAAAAAACCCTTTTATATTCTTAATTAACAACCTATGTAAAAATTACGTATAAATTTTTATCAAAAACTAAAAATTGCTATCAACAGAGTGAGTTGTTATGAATTAATATGTTGAGCGGACAACTTATCAAAATTAAAAGTTCAAGGGACAAATTGTAAATGTGCAATAAGTTTAGAAAGCAACAGTGTTAAATACCCTAAAAAGTAGGCAAATCATATAGGAACATATGGGCTCATTTTTAGCCTACGTATTATAGAAATATTGTCATCAATAGTACTTACCATGTCGTTGAATGGAAGTAATATATGATATTTCATTACTTTGATTCATGTACAATTATTGCTACACTCCTTAATTAAATTAAATATCCATTTTCTTGATCATCCTATTTCCTGCCCCCTCCTGCCAACCATTGCCAATAACTTATAAACATCTGACATATCTTTTCATTTTATATACTAACCTAGCATTATATATAGGAAACAACTTCCATCCACCACGGTCCACCCTCTATGAGCACTTTATTAGGCTTTTAAATTACTTTTTTTTAATCATAAATGACCCATGTGGCTTTGTTTTAGTCCTATTAATAAGATTGTAATCTTGCTGTTACTGGGTATAGGCTGTAGATTTGTTGAATTGACTGGCCAAAATTGTAAATATTTTATGAAGTTGAGGGTTGTTTTGATTAAGTGTTAGTAGAGTCAACTCATGACAAATGACGACGTAACAAATCATAGCTAAATGTAACACTTATGTATTAACAACGTAACTTTTTTGAATTTTGTGCATATTTATGTGAAATTATAACTAAAATGTGCAAATAAGTATATAAAATTAGGCCCTTCACCAAGGTAACTGTTGATAATAGTTCAAATACATTGCATAATGTTTGAAATACAATGAAACGTTTTGCTCCCTCGCTTAATATCTTCCCTTGCATAGCTTTTTTCTTTTCCTTGTGTAGGACAAGAAAATAGGAAATAAATTTTATGGATAATGTTAAATTCAATTAATCCGTCTTACTCTCCATATCACTTTGTCAAGCAGAATGGGGATATACAAATTTTGAATTCGATTTAAAATATAAATACATACATACAAACATACATACATATATATATATATATACACACTCCTAGCACATAATGGTAGTAGTAGACATAACCAACAAACTCAAGACGATTCTTTTGTGTTCCTTCTATTTTGTTCTATTTATTTCAATTAATTTTCAAAAGAAACCATATAATCGTTGGTATTTCCAACAAAATTAACGGGGCTGGGCAAATAATTTGTCAGAACTTTGAATTTGAAGCGGGCGTAAAGAATGAGGTTGGAAGCGTCGTTACGAGTAACTTAAAAGAAAAAAAAAATAAAATAAAATAAAAAGATCTTGTTTTGTATGAAAAAGAAATTGATGGCATATTTAAATAGTGCAGCTGGTGTATTATGTATTGTATTTTAACAGGTATTAACAGATTTATTTTAAAAAAAAAATCCACACTCTAGTAAACAGGTGTGGAACTAAAAATATTTTATGGCTTATACATGGGATCAACAAAAGTTGCATGCAAGTGCAAAGAGTATTACGTTAACTCTTATAAGATTATGTTGTTGTTTCTATGCAAAGCTCCACGGGGCAAAATCACAAACGTGCCCAATGAAAGAATATGCGTAAAAATTTTCCAAGTCCTCACCCATGATAACAGGTCGTATCATAATTACACCCAAAAAAAAAAAAAGTTCATGATATGACCTAGGACACTTTTTCCCAAAACAACAATGTTGTAGTTTGTAATCATCCCTGAAATAATAGTGGAAGCTTTCATTCGTTTCACTCGGATAGATGGAAACAAAATCTTATATAAATATATGTATATAAATATATTTATATATAAAAGGTCTTTTGTGCCCTATCAATTTTATTAGTTTGTTCATCTGCAAATAATTATCTGTCTTCCTCTTTTTTATTTATTTATTTTTTAAAGTCATCCTCTTTTTTTTCTTTTCATTCGTGATCAACTCTTTTTCATTTTCTCCTCACCAATATTTCATAGATCCGTACTACATTCTTTTTGTCTTCCAATTTATCTTCCTTTAGTTTTTAGGAGGTTAATTTTGGTGTTGGCATTTGCATTCAAATAGTGACAGAGCCATAATTTTATATCAACAGAGGCGCAATGTAAAAAACTAATTGTCGGCCAGAGCTTTCTGTCAACAGGGGCACAATGTAAAACACTGCTGATAATTTTCGTTACATATAGACATAGTTATATGTTTTGATTATTGAGTAAGGCCACAAATTATAACTTAAAAAAAAAAAAAAAAAAAGAATTAGGGGCAGAATGGTTGTTAGGGCTATTTTGCAAAGGGCTTTTGAACATGTATGATGCGGGCTTCATGGGCTCTTTTGATTGGGTTAACTTGGCTGCCTATTAAGTGCTGGGAGCAGCACTTCGGGTGTCAGACTCCAACAAATCCATAGCAGACAATTTCGATGTTGGCAGTGGCCGGAAATAGATATCTTGGCAAGCGTTAATGGTGGCCCCTGCTGGGTTGGACTAGACCCTAATAGCCTGAGGACGGTCTACGTCAGAGGGTGAGACTCATTACGATTCCGACTCCGCTTGGCTGAAGATGTTGGCTAAAAGAGGACCTCTAGTTGAGCCAATGATGTAGGAGAAAAACGTGAATAGTTTATGGAGGAATCATTGCTTTGTTGGTTGGGATGTTCATGTAGGACTTAGTTGTATGCTTGAGAGTTCATGGTTTCCTAACCGTTTTTCGGATGAGCCAATTTTATAGGAATTTCTAGTCTTGTCAGATGAGGTTTTTTTTAGGAAATAATTCTGGTCTTTAGACTGGTTTGGGTGAAGTCCTTCTGAGAGAGTAGGTTGAGTTTTAGGCGAAGTGTAACGGTTTTGCACGGTAGCTCTTTGGCCTTTGGTGAGATAGAATTCCCTCCCGGCAGTGGTTTGTCCTAGAGAGACCAAGTGGTGGTTGAATTCGTAGTTTTTTTTTTTTTTTTTAAATGAGAGGAGGTAATGAGGAGTAGAGAGTTGGTGAGAAAATGGTGTGTATATCTTATGCATATGGTATAAGAATGGTTGTATTTTGGAGCAAAATTGTTGGTCTTTATAGTCCAAAAGAGATCTCTTTATTATCATACAGTTTTGGGACTTAGTTGAGAATCTTTTTATTTGGGGCGCCTAGGTGAAGGATGTTTGAGGGCTCAAAATGGTATTTCAAAAGGAGGGAAAATTTCCTCCAAAGGTTAAAAGAAGGGTCAACCATTCCGTTTCGGGAGGCCTACAAAGGGGGTTTTAATGGTTTCAACCAATGTTGAGAAAAGTGGCTCAGATTTGGCCTAGCTGATAAGGAAAACAGAGGTTTTGGCATTATGTGTTAAGGCATGTTGACTAGGTCAAGTGAGCTGGATAGTTCATGCATCTTAATTAGTCCCAGTGGACTGCCGTGTTAAGGTAAATTTGCTGGTTCAGGTAGGGTTTTCTTATGGATTAGGCTAGAGCACCTTAATTGGGCTTCGTTCGAAGATTGAGCTAAGGCTTCTAGATAGATTTTTATTCTAATTTCTTCGACATAGTTTTTATCTTAATTATAGTAAGATTTTTGACCTCTCAAGTGACTCAAAAATCTAATTAGATCAGAAAAAATGACCCATTCATATTTTTTGAGCTTCTAAATTACGGCCCACTTAGAGAGCCCACCCCCAGACATGGGTCTACGTACCTTATATTTAGCCATACATTGGCATATGACCTTACCAAAAATCGGGTATCAACAAGGATATATTTCAATTTTTTAGTGGGGGTATAGTTGTAATTTTTATGTAAATAAGTACAAATCTTTAAAATTTGAGTAGGGACATGTCAATAACAAGAAGATCCTCCACAGCATCTAAATCTCTTTATTTTTTACGTACATAATACCATCAAAGAATGTTAGAAGTTTCACTTAATTTTGCTATAAATTTTATCTTTATTTGTGTCCTCCTTGGTTTCAAATTTTAAATCGGTTACTAATTATAGGCCTTGTAACAATGTGATTGTCCCTTAAAACTTCAAAACCCTACTTGCAAATTAAAATTCGGAGATATGTTGTGGCAGAGCCTATAGTTTTGGGAAAAAAAAATACATGTAATTAATCCTTAGCTCTTGTATATTTGCATTTTCGTTAAATGTGTGAATAATAAAAAAAAAAAAAAAAAAAACAAACAAACTTTCAAGGTTAAATTTAACGTTGGTTGAAAATATCTATATAATGTACAAAATAGTAAAAGCTAATTAACATTAACAAGCTCAGAAATCCCAGCATGGTATACGAAAATAGTTTTCTCCTACAAATGAGAACACTCACCACTGCCTTATATCGCAACCACCCCAACATTCTTTGCAAAAATAAAAGGAAAACAATTAACAACAATGTTTTCATTCTTCTTTGAGAAAGTATTCAATAGATAGAGTGTATCATGTCATTACACTTGCATGATACACCAACCCAATAAATATTTGATATTTAAGAACGGTTGATCCTGTTAATTCTATTTTGTTATGGTTTCTCTTTTTTATTGTAGTTTACCTTAAATGCTTAATCATATTTACCATAAATGCTCTACTTAAACCTCTTATATTTTTTAAGGTAAAAAATAAAGGAATGCATTAAATTGAAATCAACTCTAAACTGACCCTATCAAGGCCAAACTGAATGTCTATTACGTAAATACTTTATGTACTCCTATCAATAAATTTTTAATCTAGTAAATTGGCTATTTATTTCAAATATATTAGAACCTGCTATTTAAAATCTCATTCTGCTATGTTCTATATTTCATAACCAACAGTTAAGAAGTTAGGAAGCTGAGCTTGTTCCAGAAATCATAACTTGTGGGAGGGCTCAACTCGTCGCCGCAATTAGCCCCACGCGGCCACGCGCACCATGGTGTTGGTGAGCTCGCAGACATTTCTCTTCTGTTGTTGCTCTTGTGCTAAGAGCATGACCAAGATGAGAGGGAGGGTGGAAGAAGAGAAAGAGAAGGGGAAAAAAGGAAATAGGGACGATGAATTTCAACTTTATTATTATTTTTTTTTAAAAAGGAGTAATTTTATTCTCACTATTCTTTAAAAAAAAATGTCACAAAGAAAACCGATATGTTATGCCCTTTATAGCATGCGCCTACCCTCTTTTTTGTTGTAATTTTTAACAAAATTTGCCAAAGTAAACTATCCTCCACATTGTCCACAACACGATAACAGTTAGAATTTAATAACATGGCAGCATATCCTTTATATTACGACAGACTACCCTTAATAGTACGCCAGGTTATTGTTTGTAGAACAATAGACTACCACCAACACGAAGGTCCCTGATGCACTACCACTAGTAACCTCGTATAATACTATCTAGGGTAATTTTAGTATTCCAAATTTCTCTAGGCCTAATATTTTCTACATGAATTTGAACCAAAAAACAATCCACAAGTCACGATTGTGATGTTGGTATAAAATGTCCCCCTAAATAACCTTGACATTTAAGAGGGTGAATTACAATTTGAGGGAAGTAGAAAGTTTAAGAAGAAAGTTGGCATGACTTTCTGACTATCTTCAGAATGAGCAAAACATGATTGTCTTGAACATTCTAGGAAGGGAATTTAACAGCTAACTTTACTTTAAGCAATAAATTTCAAATGTGTAATTTTTAATTTCTTCCTTCAAATATATTTTGCTTAGACCCCATTCCTCGAGCCGAGTCCTAGTCAATCTCTGAAATTTCTAGACAATATTTCAGTGCTTTTTGGGGTTGGTTATTTAAGTTTTGTTTGGGCTTCAACATATGATTCTACTCTACCTTGGGTGAGAAATACTTCATACAAATCATATCCCAAATCAATTGATTCAATTTCAAGCAATCATGTATTGAGATTTCTTTTTAATTTTTGTGTTTTTTCTTGTTTCTTTTGTGATTTTTGTGATTTTCTAAAAGGATTACATATGGTGACAAAATTAACGGTAACTACGTCGGCCACCGCCAGTATCAGCATCTCCCATTGAAACATTGTGATGCATCAAGCTCTGATACCGACAGTCTTCGGCTGGTGACCGTTAAGTATCACAATAGCACACCGGCGTTTGCCAGTTGTCTAAATTTTTAGCATCATAGTGAGATACCTTGTATTATGTTGGAATATTGATTATCACTAGTTGAAGTAATTTTTAGTATCACAATGGATATTTGTATGTGTGTATGATGATTGGATACTAGCAAGCAGTTGCCAACAAGCCATTCTTGGTCTCCGGTTGACTATTACCGGTTGTTGTTAGTTTTAAGAATGATTTGGAAGTAAATTGGTTTTAATAGATATCAAGAGTAATTCAAACTTAGATCATAAGAGTAATTTGGACAAAAAATTCCAAAAAATTCATTTGATGTTTAGGTACAAAAATCAATCTCTAATGCAAATATATTTTTGGTGCTAAATTTTGACATTTAATTTCCGTTGATTATTGTGTGACCTTTTTATTTAATAGTTATAACATTGTCATTTTAAAATTATGTAAAGTACTTTTACAATTTTGTTATAACAAGAATAAGATATAACATTTAAAATCATATTATGCATCAGAATATAAAATAGTGATTCATACCAAATGTATTCTTTTCATAGTTTTTTTGTGTCAAACATGATATTGGTATTTGAATTTAGATTGGAGATAAATATTTTTTTTAACGACTTTCCATTTCAAGCTATGGCTTTGTTTAGTTAGAAGGGTGCAAAGTAGAGAGGATTGAGAGAAATAGAGGGATAGAGAATGTGAAGCATAAATATAATTATACTAATTCTTCAAGTTGTTTGACAGGAAGAGGAAAGAGTTGAAAAACTGAATTATAGTTATTTGTCTAATCACTAATAATGTTTTTCAATTTAAATTTGATGGATCAAATTTTATGGGTTGAGAGAAAGGACATTCCTTTGTATCTCTTTCTCTCCTATCTTCCCTCAAACCAAACAAAAGGTTCAGTATCTCCCTTTATCTTTCTCCATCTACCCCTCTCCCTCCCACTGTCTGTTTCTCTAACCAAACACTAGAAGAAATATATTGAGTATGTTGGGGAATGTAATTGGAACTAATAAGTTAGAACAAAAACACTGTAGCATGTAAGAGCTTTATACTATAGCATGTGAGAACTTTATACTATAGCAGTTGGAACTAATAAATTAAAATGAAGTTCTCAAATACACTCATTAGTTTCTTTTGCTAATAGTTATCTTCAAAACCTAATTTTAAATTTTTATGGGAAACAAATTCTTTGACAATCTCATCAAGATTTAAACATTGTGTCACAATTGATGAGTAAATAATGGGACTTTTTTTTTTTAATATAAGGGTGGAGAATTTAAGCTCTATACCTAAAAATGAATTTAGAAGCCAATTCATTGGTAGGCTATATCTACTCTCACCTATGGATACATTATTGTCCAAATTTATATATCTTATTTTACTATAGCATCTTTATATAAATTCATAAGATTTAAAGACCGTATTGGCGTGTAATATATGAGTGAAAAGTGTGACACAATATTTTTTTATGTAAATTTGAAAATGTTTATTAAGAAATTGGTCATCAAAACCATTATTATACATTTCTAAATCAATATTACATTACACAAATGTCGCGGACATTTCTCACTTTTATATGCTGCATGGCCGTATGTATTGGAAAAGTTAATATTTTATATATAGTTATTTTTATTAGTAATCTTAATAAATTTGTAATAATTATAAAATTAGAAAATCTATTAATTTGATAATCTTCAATAACTTATCCAATTTCGTGCTGCTAATTATATATATATATGAAGCTCCTTTGTAGAGCTCCTTACTAATGAATTCGTCCCCTTTTCTTAATCCTGGATTCATGCATACTATATGTTAAATTTTTGTGTCCTCTTCTCTCTTCCACTTTCTTCTTTAATTCAAAATATAGTATTAGAATGATTCATACTCTAAAAAGTTATCAACCCTTTACGGTTGTTGCGTATGTTTTCTTTCTGTACGTTGATGTGCCTTACACCCCTCCCTCTTTCTATGTCTTCATCAAAGCCATATTGCTCGGACGAGAAATGTACTAATGGCTTCTAAAAGGATAAATACAACAACAACAACAACAACAAAATAAAAAGCATAAAAAAAAAAAAAAAAAAGACGACCACCACTCTCTCTTCTTAACGTCCTTCTTCACAACTTTATCGCTCAAATAAGAAACATCTTAATCTCCTGATGAATGTCGTTTCCATAACACCCTATGCCTTCCTTGATGATTACTACCATGCACCTTTGCGCCTCCTCGAAAATTCTCGTCCTTGCATCCTTGTGCCCTCCCTTGTGGATTGTCGTCCGTGCGTCTCTTTGCCCTCCCTTAACCAGTACCGACTCAACTCTTAGGCAACTTAAGCAATTGCTTAAGGCCCCCGCATTAAGGTCCTTTTTCTTAAAAGTTGGATTAACAATAGCCTAACTTTTAGGCATTGGTAGATTAATTTTTTTGATTAATTTTTTTATAAGATAACTGATAAATCCTCTGATTATGCAATGATATTCCCTTTTGAAATATTAAACATGAATGTCGAGCATAAATCAGCTAATAAAAGTGGAGCACTCTTTATTTATTATTTATTTATTTTGAAAATCACTCTTCAAATGTTTTTGAATATCAAATCATTTTTTAATATGAAACCACTCTTTTCACAAAAAAAATAATGATTCCTCCCTCTAAAAAAAATAATGATAAAAGGGACTAATTAGCATATTTCAAATAACATTTTTGATAAACATATGATCGATTTATTTATTAAAAAAATATATAAAAAAAACAATTTTTTAGTAGGAAAAATTTAGAAAATTCTTCTTTGTATTGTTTGTTTACAAATAAATATTTACTTCTATCTATTTTACACTTTAGAAAAAGAAAACAAACTGTTAATATTTACTATGTAATTAAAGTTTTTCAATTTTTGCTATGTAATTTTTCAATTTTTAACTTTGTTGATGCCTGTTTTTTGACAAGGTGCAAGCTCAACCCATGTCTCATAGCATGGCCCAATGTAAGGTACGTGGACCCAAGCCATATTCTAGGGTCCTTCAAGTAGGTCATGGTTTGGTAGGCAAGAGAACGTGAATAGGCCCATTTTATTTGTTCCAATTAGAGTCTCAACTCACTTGGGGAGTCTTAAGTCTAATTGGAATTAGAGTAAAATAAGTATGGAGGAAATTAGAGTAAGATAGAGCCAAAAAGACCTAATTAGAAGCCTAAACCCAATACTAGGAAAAGCCTATTTTCAGCCCATCTAACGTGTTAGCCCACCTGTCACACCAGGTCACCCATCATGCCACTCGCCACTTTAGCCTTGACAGCTCACCCGAGGGAGCCTTGCTGTAAGGTCATATGATTCATGCCATATATGACGACCTGTCTTTTCGGGCAGTCACTTAACTTTCTTTAAACGTCATTTCTTAAATATTAATCCTACTTACTTAGTAAAAGAAATACTGAATAATTTTTTTTCCTTTTCCTTTGCTTTGTAACATACTTTGAAACATATTTAAAGGTCGTTGCATCTTCTGTTGTAACTTAAATTGAGGCATTGCCCAACATTTGTCTTTAAAACTATTTTGAATTGTTTCTTAAAACTTAATAAGAAACATTAATTAAATCATAGCTTAAAACTTAACTTTATAATGGTATAAAACATTTAGTAAAATATATCTTAAAACTTTGAAAACATTTCTTAAAACTTTGATTTCCTTAAAACTTTGAAAACACTATACCAAATAATGGGAAAACATTTTCTTTAGATAGCAGAAACATACTGCAGTAGTATCCATACCCAAATCTTCACATCTATCCTCCACAAAACCACGCTCCTCAAACAAGTCCTACTAGTCACCCATAGAACTACCTACAGCATGAAAGAAGTTTTAATGAGCTTATGTTCAGTAAGTTCAAACATAAACTCACAAATCATTTTAATATGCTTCATAAGCTTTTCTCTTAAAAACCTTTTTCTTAAAAAGTTTTTTATAAACATTTTTCATGAAACATTTCTTAAATGTTTTTCCTTAAACGTCCTTCATAAACTTTTTCTTGTAAACATAAAAATGTTTTTCATAAATATTTAACATAAAACATTTCTCAGTATATTTTTTCATAACATATAAACATTTCATAACAAGGAATACAGACAAAATAAAAAATGCATGATTCCATTCATGCTCAATTATAAACTTTCAATTATAAGCATCCTACAAGCATTCATTTCTTACTTTAACTTTTTATCTTTGTTCCTAAAGTTTTCTTATCTTATAAACTTTAGTGTTCATACCAATATCATTAATCATGAGATCGTAAACATGATGCTTCCCTTGTAAAAGACTTGACACCATCACCAAAGTCATAACTTTAACTTTACTTGTGTACCTCACATCAAGGAGGTCATAACTTTAACTTTACTTTCAGTACCTCACAATGAGGAGGCTAGTATGATACTTCCTGTTTATCTTTATTTTACCTTCTTTTTAATTTTAGTGAGCATATCAAATGCTATCATATCATTTGTAGACACATTTACAAATCATAACTTGCTCTCTTTAAAACTTATTGCATAACAAATACAACATAAAACTTATAACGTAAATTATAAAATATTATGCATTAACAAAATGCAAACATATTTTAAACATAATTATTGCAAATACATTGCAAACTTTTACTTAATCTTTAAAACTTATGCATAATAAGTGAAAACATATTTTAAAAACAACTTGTATAACATTTGCAAACACATTTGCAAACAAATATATAAACGTTTGAAAATCATTTTCTTCATGCTGTAGGTGATGTTTGAACTTACTTGGTCTTAACTCTAGTATTCCCGTCTCATTCCTTTTACTTTCATTAGTCGGCTTCTATGTCTTGATCAAATGACATCTGAATTATTAGCTAATTTTTCATATTATCAATCTACTCGATTGATAACATAACATAACTTAATCATTAATCAATCACTCCTTTTTACTTAACTTGTATACTATTGGTTTACTTTCTTTCACTTTGCTTTGCAACCCACCAACATTACGTTTCCTTTTACTTAACTTTATAACATATTAGGTTATCACTCTTTTTACTTAACTCTGTAACCCGTTGTGTTATCTTTTTTTTTTTACTTAACTTTATAATCTATCGGGTTACCTTTCTTTTACCTGAATATCCCTGATTAAATTTTCCGTCTCATGTGACAGTTTCGTTACTTAACGTATTACGAAATATTTTCCAATTAAAGAGTGTTTTGTTAATTTGGAGTGTTCAGCTCCATTTTAGCCTTTTTTTAAATGATGATTTTACCCTTAACGGGTTTATCGTCAATTTCGTAACTTATTAAAATTCTTGCTTATCTTTACCATTTCATTTCTTACATGTTATGAAAAAATTCCTGCTAAGGGGCGTTTTCCAACATCGGGTGTTTCGGGTCCGTTTTGGCCTTTTTTCACAAAATGACCATTGTGCCCTTGACGGGTCTTGGAAAACTTTAGTAACCCGTTAAAACATAACTTCTATTTTGTTATGTCTCATAATACTACAAAAAACAAAAACAACAGTTTTGTTTTCAATTAAATCTATTTTGTCAAAACTTTATAGTTTTGACTCGTAATGTGAAAATCGTGACTTTTTTGTCCTTCACATTTTTCGTTCATTCTTTACTTGATTAAACTCTTAATCCTTAAGAACATAAACCCTATGGTTACTCACTATCCACATAAACACAGGAACATAATGTTCCTTGGTGAAAACCCAGTTTCACAAAATTTTACAGTTTTGGCCCCAAGCATAAAAATCTTTACATTTTTGCCCCGGGGACCAAAAACTACCACTTTGTACCAAAACATCTAGTTTTTCATAGGAAATAAAACTTTCAAAAGTTCCATGGTCAAATTTTAAACATTTCATAATGTTTTCATTTCTAAAATTTTGTACTCAAAATTTCATAAAATTCATAACTTATCAATCGTACAGAATTTTGACAATCCGTCTATGCTGCCTTACTTGCTTTGATGAGTTCTACAACTTTTATGTTTTAACTTTTTTAAAATTCTAACATTAAGATGGACTTTTTGGCTGATTTTTAAATCGCTAAATTTTAGCAAAACTTTACAATTTAGTCCTTTTAGAATTTTACAAAACTTTGTTCACAAAACTTGTTTTTCTCACTGTGTTGGCAGATCCTACGCCATATTTAGTAAATAAATTGGCCTCTAAGGGCCTCAAAACTCCATTGGTTTGAAACTAGTTAAATTTTACAAAGTTTAACAATTTCTTATTTTTAACCACAAAACGCTTACTTTCTTTCTTTCTTTCATCATCACCATCAGTATAAGACATAAAATAATCATACTATAATATCCATCTTACATGCCATAGCTCATATCATACATCAAACACTTGGTATGCATAATAAAACATAAACTTTCAAGTATAAAGTTTAGAAATTTGCTAAACTTTACCAAGCCTTTTAATCTCCCTTTGCCAAGCTCAAAACTTTGTTACGCCCTCTCCACAAAAACCATGACAAAACCCAATCAAAACCCATAAAAGCCCCATCCAAAGTTCAAGAGAAATATCAAAATCTCTAAGAAAAAACTTGAACTTTACCGTAAAACTTCCTTGTTCTATCTCCTTGTATTTGCTTTTACTTCAAATCATAACTTAAAGGCTTGGATTTCATCAAAATCTTGAGAGGGAATTGCCTTAGGGAGGGACCCTTGTTTGGAGGAAGAGGATGAACATGTTTTGGTTCATATTACATGAAACAAGTAATGGATTTAAACTTGATTTTTTTCGAAATGTGATGACTAACCATCATGAGTCATCACTTATCGTTGTTTGTGACAAAAAGTTGGCTAAACTTGGCCATGTATAATTGGGCCACCCAAGGGGGTGTGGTGGCAAATTTTCATTCATCTTAGTGTCCTATGGTGGGTTCCACAAAGACTTTTAATACAATCCAAATTTATACCGACAGTATTTTTTCTATACTGTCGGTATTCCTTTCTATATGATTCATGAGGTCCCATAGCCTTCCATACTTATTTACATCCACCATTTAATGTAATTCTTATACTTCTTAACTTTATACAGTCTAAATTTATACTAACAGTATTTTTCTTATACTGTTGATATATTCTCTATACTATTATGAGCTTACATAGCATTCATTACTCATTCATGTCCTCCAAACAATATTATTCTTATACTGCTTTAACTTTATACAGTCTATGTTCTGTACTGCTTAACCTTAAACAGTCTAATTTCTACACTGTATTACTTTTACAGTGTAATTCTTTATACTACATAACTTTATCAATGTACTTTCTTACATTACATTATTTTAATACTGTATAATTTTTCATATTATTGTACAATTTTTTTCTTAAACTGTATTTTTGTCTCAACATTTATTGAAATACATTTGGCAACAATTAAACTTTTCACCTTATTTTCATATCATTTCTTTCTTTTGTAAGACTATGGCATAATTTTTATCCTTAAAAATCTCGTTTTTACTTTTATGGACTTTATCATAAAAATTGAATTAAACAATAATCCTTGTGACACATATTTCTACTTAACTTAATCCTTAAACTATTGTATTTTTAATGTGCTAGAAATGCTCGGGTATCACACCATAGGAGATAAATTCCCTCAATCAGGGACAAGTCAAAGGGAAACCTAACCCAAGGTCTAAGTTTTTCCTAAAATGACAAGGCAAAGCTCCTGTCATATGGATATCTTCGTAGCAGGCTACCTAGAATAGTACTCCTAGGTTGTCTGACCATTAAATGCCCCTGACAAACTCAGACCCGTGTTGAAGACCAAATTCAAATCCAGGAGAGAAGTCTTCCATGAGGAGAAGTTGCCACATATGGCTGCTCCCATGGAACCAAACTTGGAGCTAACCCCAACCAAATACCTAAAGTAGAAGAATCTCAATCGAACTAAATCTCTATTTTCCTCTATAAATATCTCCTTTAGCACCTTTAGAAGAGACTAATAAGACCAATGAATCCCATTCCACTTTGACCACCCCCTCAAAGCCTTCATAGCCACCATAATCCTCATTTTCTCCATCACCATCTCTACCCAGGAACCTCCATAACCACCATGGCTACCATTCCTTTAAAAGATCACCATGTTTCCTCTACAAATAGCCACCAAATCACCCAAAAGTCCTTACAAACCCCATCCCTGACCTCAAGCCATCAAGGGAAAACCATCTCATCACTAAACTCGCTTATCCCTTACTCGACGGACAACTCAAGTTCCATACTTTCCGACAAGCTTCTAAGAACTCCTAAAATCCACGATATAACTAGCTTGAACCCAAAGACATGATGATTAAATGAAAAGGCCTCTTTAAAATTGTTGTCTAAGGACCTAAAATACCTAGAGCTGGCCATGCCCACTCATACAGTCTCCCCTCTCTCCTCTGCCCTTCCCCTATCCCCTTTTATAATAATTGTCGTCTATGCACTCTTGCACACTCAACAATTGATGTCCCTTCCCATACCCATGCCCTGTTAATGATTATTGTTCTTTTTTTGCATCCTTGATGATTATCATCTGTATGTAATTCTTTCCTAATGTCTTTATTTGCTTAGAAAACAATAAAAAAAAAACTTCAAAATTGGAATCTCCTATCAAAGCTCCATTTTGGAGAGACATAATAGAGAGATTATTATTTTATAAATAGTTATGTTTATTATTAGTTTGAATTTATTTATATTAATTATCAAATTAGAAAATCTAATAACTTAATAGTCTTGAGTAACTTGCTTGCTTTTATGATTCTAATGTGTATCTACATGAAAGATCATTCAGAACACTCCTTACTAGCGATTCTTCCTCTTTTCCTAATTCATTTATCTAGGTATACTATCAAATTATGTTAAGCTTTTGTACCCTCCTCCCTTCTATTTTCTTCTTCTAATATTTAACAATACAATCCTAACGACAAGACCATACACATAACCTATAAGCACAATTAGACCAATAAGTGAGACTTTTACAAACAGAAAAGGGACATTTGTAAGGTGTCTGAGAGAGTAGTTAAACCATAAGTTTTGGTTTAAAAATTATAGCATATAAGAGCTTTACACTATAACTTTTTATTGTAACATGTGAAAGTTTTTCACTTCTCATAGTTCAAACTAATCCATTGGTTTGAATTACTCTTTTAAAAACCTAATTGATTTTCATGTGAAGTACTGCCAAAAGCTGGTATTAATTTTAGTAAGTACATTCACTGTGGAAACCAAATCCCCAGTTCAGAGGGGGAAAAAAGAGAGAGATCAAATCCCTAGGTATTTTTCTTGCTAAAAGAAAAAAAAAAGAGTCATCCAAGTTGTATAGCCATCTATCTTAAGGGCTAGCAGTAAACATGTTTGTGTCGGCACATTTATAGTGTGACACCTTTAGGCCGAACAGAACACGAACACGACACGATTAATAAATGTGCTAAAAATGCAAAGTGAACACGACCCGCTTATGGCATGTGTAACACAACATGACATGATTAACATAATTACTAAGCTGGCCATGACGGGTTGACACGATAACAATACGCATATGGCATGCTTATGACCCAATTAACTAAAAATTAAAAAAAATTAAAAAAGCCAATAAAGAAAATTAACAAAAACACAATATCTAATTAATAATAACCTACTACAAATATTTCAAATATTTTAAATTTTAAGTTAAAATGTGTTATAAAAAAATGGGTCGTGTTGTGTCATGTCAACACGTTTAGGGCCTGTTTAATTAAACGTGTTAAAGCGTGCTAGACATGTTAGCATGAATCTAGCCCGTTTATTTTTCGTGTTATTTGTGCCAACCCATTTGTGGCCCAATTAATAAACGTGTGATCCAAACCCGTTTATCTCGTGTTGTTTCTTATCGTATCATCGTACCGTGTCCGAAATTGTCGGCCCTAATCTTAACTACCATATGGTGTGGCCAAGTCACTAGCGAAGAAGAACATGTGGCAATTAAGGAAGAGGGGCACATTCCCTGTGACTGCGAGGGTGTTTCGCTAAAGGTGTGGTGAACCACAAACTCAATTATGAATAATGTAATGCTCTTCATGCTACAAAAAAAAAAAAAAAAAGTTACTACAGTATAAAGCTCTCACATGCTATAGTAAAAATGGTTCCCACCAATAGTTTCACCACTAGCCAAACCCCCTAGACAAAAAAAATAGAAGCACCTTCTCTTTGTAGTTATCTACATTAATATATATATACACACACACATATTACCAAAAAAAAAATATATATATATATATATATACACACATAAATACGATCTTATTAGTTAAGTTTTATATAATTTTTATTATTTTTATTGTCATTGGCACAATTGTAAATTGTAACTACTACAAATAATTATAATTATTATGAGTAATTATATATCATAATTATAGAAAATTACATTTATCACTTGAAAAATTTAACACGTAGACACAGAAATGATAATTTAAAATCAGAATTCTTCTTGAATTATGTTTTGTAGTCCTGTAACAAAATTAACTCTACATCAAATTTTCAACCATTTGATTTAAAAAAAAAATTAGCCACCATTTGATAAAAACCGCAATAGTAACTCTTACATAGTTGTTGAAAAACGAGGAACATGTACATCCCAAAAAAAAAAAAGACAATCCTATTAACCCCACAACATTATAACCCTGCTAGTTGCTTCTAACAAAACAATAGGACTCAATTTTAACATATAAGGAGGAAAAAGATTTTTGTTAAAAAAAAAAGTATCAAAGTCTCTTTCTAATATTTTTAACTTGAGCAATCCTATTTAACTCGATTAGGTTATAATTTTGATACTTACAAAATAGTAGACCTCAATAGACCATGATTCATTATTTTTGTTAATAAAGACAAAAATGATTTTTCTTTTACTTCATAAAAAGCAAAAGGAAATAAAAAAAAATCCTGGAGAGTGGGGGGCAGAAGGGGGCCCAAATCCATGATGAAATGCATGCCATTCTGGGAGGACCCATTAATGAAGGGGAATGAAAGCATGTTGACTATATCTTACTTTCGGTGTGAGTTTTGAAATATCTTAAGCGTCACGGCGATAGGATGGAGCAAAGTTTTGATTAGACGGGGACAAAATGTTATGTATTGTGTGGAAATAAATAAGACTTTCTTTTTCTCCTTGTTCATCTTTATGACAAAATTCATTATGGATGTCCCGGATCTTTGTCTAATTCACTGGCGCTTACCATTATATGTGTTTATTCTTTTTTTTTGCCCTTTTCTCCCATTTGTTTGGAACAGTTCCTTAATTCTCTCTTTCCTTTCCTTTATTTCAAAATTAGCTTTTTAAATATTTTCTGTTGGGTTTTTTTTTTTTTTTTTAAATTTTGATTTTCTTGCTTTATCTGATACCATTCCGGCCTAGATGCTCTCTCTAGCCAGCTAAAGAGGTAAGTAATGCAGGCCTAAAAAATTAACTTTATTTGCAAGTTAATTAACGTATTAAAATTTATAAATTCGCTAATCTTGAAGAGAAGCAGATATTTTAGCAAGTGTCGGTAATCTTAAAAAGTAGGATTACATTGAAACGAACTTTTAATCCTTAACTTCAAAGATCCCAAGCTAGGGGACTAGCTAGGTCCACGTTGAACAATATAAAGGATTTGAAAAATCAAGTGAAAAATAAAGTAAAAGAAAGGGTTAGAAGCCGTTAATCCACGGACCATGATTATGTGAAGAGCTAGTAACATGTTAACTAATCATCAACCAAGGTGAGAAAAGCAATTCCTTAGCAAATGCTTTTGATTGTTAAAAGAAAAAGAAAAAGGTTGGTATCTAAAAAACACTCTTCTATTTCATTCATTTTGTGCCATGTTAGTGTTATTTTTTTCTTTAATATTTTGAAGTGATTTAATCCTATATAACAACTAGGACAGAATATTTACCCACACTTTTTTTTTTCACATAAAAAGAAAAGAAGTATTTACCCAAACTTCAAAGCGTATGCAATCATTTAATTTCTAGAACACATAATAATAATAATAATAATAATAATAATAATAATACAAAATTTAGAGAAAAGAACTCGTAAAAAAAAAAAAAAAAAAAACCTCAAAGTTAATGAAACAGTCTTAAAACCAAAACCCCAGGAGCAAGTTGCCCTGAATGTTGGCCAAGAGAGAGCAAACCAAAAGACAGAAAATAAAAAAATAGTATTAATTTTAAGCATTTTGAGGACCATAAGTGGACAATTTCCTCACGATCTAGCTTTTGGTGGTCTCCCAACCCATGGGCTCACAACAATTAACGCGTACAACACAACAGAACTCCTCAAGCATTTGCAAGCTCATTGCATATTTAATGCGAGCCATTTTCAAAAAATTAAAAAAAAAATTAAAAATTAAAAAAAAAACCTTGTACTAATTGTTTCTTGAATAATTGTGGCACATTTAAGCCCACCCAAGAAATAATAAAAATCAATAAATAAATAAAAAGGGGGACAGTTCTTCACTCAATAGTTCCAATTTCACAACCAGATGAAAATAGAAAGAACAAAACAGCAACAGCAATGACATTACACATTTACGCTATAATTTTGCTGAGCGTTACATCATCAGAAGAGAGAATACGGAAAAGAAAATAGAGAAGTGCGCTATTTGACTGAGATTATTAATAATAAGTGTTTGAATTGGTTTTTATACACTGTCGATTGTCGAGAAAATAAGAATTATGGAGAAAATCAAAGCAAAAAAAAGAAATTGCCCCCCAAAGATCAGTAACGAAAAACATATATTATCATGTCTAGACTGAAGAATAATCTCCTAAAAAATACCTGAAATACTCGTTTTGGGTTCAATAATCAGGCATGAATTGACTGATCTTTCCTTCTTCAAGAGCCATTTTTCTCTCGGTGATCTTCAACCAAATGCAAACCCCAGTGAAGCTGAGCACCAAACTGGCGAACCCACTCCCCAATCCGATCCCAACAATCGCCAGCACCGAAAGCCCCTTGTTCTTGAGCGGCGGCAGAGGGTAGCCGTACAGATCCTTATTCCCCTCGAACGACGACGCATTGAGCTTGGGCAAGTTGCCGCTGCGGTTGGTGAGCGTGGTGGGGATGGGCCCCGCGAGGCGGTTGTTGGAGACGTCGAAGGCGGAGAGGCGGAGGAGGAGGCCCAATTGCTGGGGAATCTGGCCCGTGAGTAGGTTGTCGTGGAGATCGATGACGTTGAGGTAAGCGCACATTGTGAGCTGGGGAGGGATGGGGCCGTCGAGGCGGTTGGAGGAGAGGTTGAGGACGGCGAGGTTGACGAGGTACTGGAGGTCGGCGGGGATGGGGCCGGTGAGGGAGTTGGAGGAGAGGTCGAGGGCCTGGAGGTTGGTGCAGTTGGCGAGGAAAGGGGAGATGGAGCCTCGGAGAGACAGGTTGGTCAGAGAGAGCTTGTAGATTCGGCCATTGTTGCAGGTCGCGCCCTGGAGGTAGGACGTGAACCCGTTGCAAGGGTTGGCGAAGGTCGACTTCGTCCAGTTCTGGAGCGATCGGCTCGGGTCCTGCAACGACTCGCTCAGGTGAGTCAGGCACGCCTCGTCGCTCGGATCTGACGAGGCCGTTCTGATCAGGGCGGCGCACGTTAGCACGCTCGCTATTAAAGCTTTCCACGCAAAAATACCACCGCCGCCAAAGCCGCCGCAGGCGCAGCCCATCATCGGATTCAGTTTTGGAGTGAGAAAGATATAGAGAGAAAAATCCGTTTTTCCTCTTTTTATATATTTATTTATTTGTTCTTCTTCATACTGTTTCTCCGACGAGGGAAAGACTGTTTATGTTTTTCTCTTCGGTTAAATAGGCGTACTTGAACAAAAAAAAAAAAGGAAGGAAAATTGTTTTCATTCGCAAGGGAAGAGAGAGAGAGAGAGAGGAATAGGTGAAAAGGAAAGCAGTAGACACGAAGGAGTCCTGGGGTTGGGTCTTTTGGGGGGTGATCTGCGCACACGAAAGGCGCAAGACAGTGACCACACGCCTGGGGCATTTTCGTCATTTTGTGTCAAGCTTTCTCATTTCTCTTCTTTGTTTTTGTTGCGTTCAAGGAAGGGAGTGGGAAAAAATAAAATAAAAAAGATTTAAATACTTGATCGATGTTGGACCATCGGTGACCGTCGGATGAAAAACCTTGGGGGTGGTGGAGTTTGATCCCCAGCCACTCGTTATCAGGCAAGCTCATATATTTCGTCTGCGACTTCGTTTCCGATTGGATTTTTGGATCGTGTGGCGACACAGCGTACCTTCACGAGTCAGTACCCAGGTCCTCCGCTCAGAGGAAAAGGCATAATTGTGGGCATAAACATTATAAAACTCTTATATATACTATAATATACAGTTTTAACAACATAATTTTAACTTTTTCCCGAATACCAAATAATAAAATGTGTGTCTTGGTACGTTGAACTTATAATGTGATACACTTTTCTACTAATTGTGAAAGGTAATACATAATGTTTGGTAGAGATTTGTGGTAGAGATTTGTGGATGTTGGTTTTTGAGCTGAAAAGTTACTTTTTGAAAATGTTTTGATTATCAATTAAACTTTAGCTCCGTAGAAGAACTTCCTAACAAAACAACAAAATGTGGGTTCTAAGGAAACTTTCTTCCTATTAAAAGAAATAATTAATAACTTTTTAAAATAGGTTTTAAAACTTATATTAAAGTTTTAGTAAAACATTTTAAAGTTTATTCTAATATTTTTTTTTATTCAATATTAGAAAGTTTTAAAATCAGTTTGACCTTTTAAGTTCTCTTAAAAATATAGTTCTAAACAAGATATATTTTTGCTCATTTTCTTCCATTGACTATGAAAAAGAAAACCCTTTACCAAATGACTCGAAATTTCTATTCCAAGAACCTCATTTTACTAATCTTTTATATATATATATATATATATATATGTTATGTTTAATAAACTCAGTTCCTCTTACATGCTATAATATAGAGCAAAAGTATATTGTAGTATAAAACTCTCACATGCTATAGTATTTTCAGTTCTAACTCTTAGCTCCAACTCACTTCTCAAACACCTTATTTCTTATAAATTAATTATTTATGGTACTCGTTTTACTCTTTTTGCATATTCTGATATTAAATTAATATCGAACATATATAGATGTTGGATCTACAATTAAATTTAATCAGATTGAAATAATAATTGTTAATTATATTAGAACAATTTAAGCCTTCAAATAACCGTTATTAGGTCCTAACAATTTTGACAAATATGGGTAGTAAGCCAATTCTAACAAAATCAAATCAATGAAATTGAATTAAAAGAGAAGTGTAGAAATATAAAGATACCAAACACTGAATTTAGAATGGTTCACTAAATAACATAGAGCTACGTCCGCTGTCATTCTTCACTATCTAATGAACTGAGTATAGAGTTCAAATGTATGAATTGAAGAATAAGAAATTTGCTACAGAGCTTCAGCATGTGAAAATGAACTCAGAGATGCTTCAAATGTTGTTTTTGACTTCTATTTACAGAGGTGTCTGATGAGAACTTGGGCTTTAACCTGGTGGAGAAATGGATCTGGTAATGCTCAAAATAGTGGGATACGTGTCAGCCCCCAATTGGACATGAGTTTTGAATCATAATCCCATATTCTCCTTCATGATTTAGTGGGCATCCCCCTATATCTGTCAAGCTCGAATGCATTCTAATGATCCCAAGAAACCCACACTTAGTAGATTCTCAACAGTAGACAATTAACTAATCCATCCCTAAGCGAACTGAGTAGAGACTTCCCCATCAAATCTAAAGTCGTCGAACCAATCGAGTCTCTAGTTGAACGAACAATGAGCTGGTGAATCCAATAGTATTATTAGGCTCAAATTGATCACTCTCATTAGGCTTCATTTATTCTAACCATGAACTTGGCTTCCCATGTTGGGCCTTCATTCTATGATTTAGGTTTGACCAAATCATACCTTAAAAATATATTTGCATATTCTACAAAAATTTTACCTTTTTTTTTTCTATTTCTAATCTTATGCATTTACATTAAAGTTATAATCTTTATGCTCTCGTTTGTTGATTATTATGAATACTTTGTTGTTTGATGTCATTGATTGTGAAATTATCAAATAAGGTTGCAATTTTCGCAATAACAATTATATTTAAATATTATACACAAACATAGTTGAGTTTTTCAAATTTTCAATCTTATTTATCCTAGTGAAGTTGTAATTTTTATGGGACTAAAATGAGGAGCAATAATGTTGTTTGACCTACGATTTTGAACAATTTTATAGTGCACTAATATTTAGATATTTATATTAATTATATTAATTGTTGTGCTTATACTGGTGATATCCTTAACTTTTTTTTTTTTAATTTCCTCAAGTGAGGTATTATTATCTACTTGGTAAAGTACAATCTTTTCCGCTTAATGTAATATATGTTTTTCTCAATAAAATACATTTTTTTCGATACGTTTGGTATTACTCACCAATGCAGCCTGCTTTCTAAAGTTGTTTTAGAACTTTTGTTTTGTTTTTGTTTTTTTCCACTTATTTTTCATGAAAACACAAATCTAGCCTCGTGTCCCGTTTTCCTTCGTGCCGTAAATTTGTGCACAATTTGGTTTTCCGTATTCAATTTGTACAAAGCAGTACAAAAAATGAAAATTTAATTTACAAAATAGTACATTAAAAATAATAATAAACTAAGATAGTAACAGGAGCCATTAATGTGAAATGTCGGTGTCCTATAGTTTGGCGAACTTCCATTTTAGACTTGTCAGTAAAATCACATTTTGGCATCTTACCAAAGATAATTAGCATTTTACAAAAAAAAAAAAAATGGAGAAATATAGGTTACGATTCAAGGAATTTGAACTTATTAATCAGCCTATTAAATTGAGTGTCATAATCTCTTTATAAATTGCTATTAAGTACTATATTTCAATGATGTGAGACTTTAAAAGACTTTAACATTAAAAATAAATTTGCAAGTGCAATGAAAACGCACTAAACACCATTTCTTGCATGCTACTTTTAGTGCAAATTTAACTTGACATTATACATATTAAGTTGCTTTTTATCTTAAGGTAAAACCATTAAGTAATTATTTTCAGTATGTATCAGTCAATAATCCTACTATAGCCGTATTAATCCCAGTGCTTTTATTTATTTACTCTTTTCTTTTGTGACAGATCTAGGTGAGGCTGAGTGGGGCTGCCGTCTCACTCAATTTTTAAAAATTAAAATTTAACTCTTTAAATTTTGTAACGTTTTTATTATATCCTGCGGAGATTAAGTATTTTCATAAATACGACCATTCATTTTTAGAGCATCTTTATTGCATTGATATAATACTGTGTCAATGTCAAATATTGATTTATACTAAATTTGGTAGCTTTTATATCCTTAAAATACAATGTATAAAAATGAAAAATAAAAAAATAAAACCTTTGAAAAGATAAAAATCGAACATTTTATCACAAAACTCTAGCTATAATGTATTTTTCATAGTATAAAACTCTCGACATGTATCTAAGAGTTTTTAAAAAATATTGTGATATAATTTTTATCATTTATTCTTAAAAAAAATAATACACACTTCCACCACTAAAATAAAAGGCTAACTGTGCCACTGTTTTTCTTCCGTATTGTTTGAAAAAAAAATGGTGCATTATTAGGAGAGAAAGTGCAATGGAAAGCGAAAGCCAATAATGTTGGTGGAGTCTATGTTAAAAAAATAATAAAGAAAGTAGAATAAAAAATAGCCTTGGTGGAGTTTGTCCTGATTGGATTTTTTTTTATTTTTTATTTTTATGGTATTGTCCTTTTTAGAATTATTGATGACCATGTATGGTCAACCTTAGGAACTCCTTGGTCAACACAATGCTCAACCTTAAGGAATGGGCAATCAAAAAATCCTCACGAGATGCTTAAAGCGCGGTGATTCTTCCTTAAAAAACATGGATAACAATGGCGTTACGTAAGTAAGCTCATCAGTGAAAAAAATAATAATAATGATAAGACTACTTTACTGTAGTTTCCAACTACGCTTTCGGCAAGACAAATTTAATACACGTAATACTATCTATCTAGATTTCATTTCGATCATGATGTGGACTTATTGATAAATATGAAATTCCACGTATTTACTCTCCCTTTCCCTACGAGCACAATTTTAAAGTTTTCCACTTTGTTTTTGAAATTGTTTAAACAACAAATTTAATTTATTATAATATAAAACTTTTACATGTTATAATAATTTATTACAATATAAAGCTTTCATATACTATAATATTTAAATTCTAACTTTAAATTCTAACTGATTTCTTAAACAATCTTTTTAACGATATGCTAGTTAAATGAAAATATATGTATTATCCATTTTGTTTGTATATACACATACACACGTATTCAAAAGTAAAGTGTGGGAACAAAAAATCCAGAAACTACAATATTTAATGTTATCATAGAACAAAATAAAAAATTTCCCTTCGAATTTACGGGTAGAAGTGGTGCTGAATTTACTATAGTTGTAAAAAGTTGTGTCGTGTGTAGATCTAAATTGGTGTTTATACATTCTATTGCTTGCGCCTTAGCATGAAATGTATTTCTTTTCTTTTCTTTTTTTTTTTTTTTAAAGTTAGTTATTGACAAACGCGCGGGTTCATCTATTGATAAACCACCTCGAACAATACATTATCTGTTCGTTTAACATATTAGTTCAAACTCTCTAGTTTGAATGGTTTACTCTCAATAGTTACAGTATAAAGCTCTTAACAACTACAATTTTTAAACTAAAAATAGTTTTAACTATTGGTTTGAACTTTTTTTTCGAAACGCCCTATATATCATAAAAGACCAAAATTGTTACCAGCTTAAGTTTGTAGCAAAATATTTCATGTTTGACTTCTTAAACATAATTTCTTAAAAATATTCCTCACAACTCATAACAACGCGCCACCTTGGTTGGTCGTTGAAGTATTGGCCTTAGAGATAGGGATCTTCCCTCTTCAGTGTTGATGCTAGTATTGTGCTCGGCCTTGTGGACGGAGTATCAAATCTCGAGCAGCATGGCATTGGGGATAGTTGAAGCTTCGAGCGGTGCGGTGGCAATATTAGCCTCATTATTGTATGTCCCTCCCTTTCGATCAATTGGAACTTTCCACCACTGGTTGATGCCGTTTCAAAGAGCCAATAGAGTGCTCGATATTGGATGCGCCTTTGTGTTTTCTAGACGTAAAAATTAAGCATGTTTATTGATCAACATTTGCATGTCATTAGACTTTACTGTGGAAACAGTCGCTCGTTGAGATCAATAGAGTGTTTGGAACCATTTTTACTGTAGCATGTGAGAGTATACTGTAGCAATTTTTTTCATTGTTACTGTAGTATGTGAGAGCTTTACATTGTTCGTAACTAAATTTATGGTGGGAACTGAATGGTGGGAACCATTGCCAAACACATGGTAAGCGTTCTATGTTGAGGTGTATATTAATGTGTATTTTTTTTTAATGTGGAATACAAATTATATATATCAAAAAAGATTTTCTTTTTTTAAGAGAAGGTGAGTTCAAAAACAATTATTATCTCTTTTATTTTCCTCTAAAAAACTATTGCAATATTAATGTGTATATGTGCTTTTATAACCGTCAATAAGATTTGGCCAATTAACGAAAACTTAATGCTATTAGGTCCACTTCTTAGTCAAAATTCGGCCGGAGGATAAAATCATGTTTTGATTATTTCTTTTTAGCTCATTGACGACGAAAACTTTTGAAAGTAATACATGGTTGTTGGAATCAATAACAAAAATAAAGACATTTTTAGAAAAATTAAAATAAAAATACAAAGCTTAGGATAAAGGCAATTTTTCACGGTGAATACTAAAAAATAATATATTATTAGATATTTTTAATCGTTAAATTTATTAAAAAAATAATTTTAATCAGATTTAATAGTTAAAATCCGTATAGCATCCATGGTGATCCCACCGGCTGAAAGCCCCAAAGACAAAACTAAACAATTGCGCTGAGGAATCTCCACGTAGCTCCCCAAGTGGCCTCAAACTGTCCGAAACGTGTTTGTATTCCATACCGTACCAAAATGTGGTCCAAAACCAAACAGAAGTGTTTCTGCCCAACTAGGAGACACTAATAGGACCATATTGGCTTTGGTCAAATTCAGGAATGATTTTGAAACTGGCTTTTCAATTTTTCAGGTAAAGATCTTGTCTCAACTCGATTTCTCATTGAACTTTCATGCCCAGCTGGAATTCTTCTTTGCTTTCTTTTGTTTTCTTGACGTTAGTTCATTAATTTCATAATGATAACACTTGGATTTGTAATTCAAAGGAGGATAAAGCACAAGGTGATGACTTAAGCACAGCCCATGAAACGAATTTTATATTTAAATTGAGTGGTCATGCATTTAATTATTGGTAGCCGTATTGATATCTAATCATGAGATTGTCTTCTCAATTTGAATGCCTCTGTGAAGAAATACATGTCCATTCGGTTCGCTAGTTTAAACATTTTTGTTTGAAAAGCAGTTTCAGAATAGATTCAAAAATGCTGAAATTAAGAGGGAGTTTGTTTTCAGATTTGAGGCCTTTTATGGCTCAAACTGCCAAATTAGAGGTTCAAATCAGGTTCAATTTTCTCTTTCAACTACTAATTCATAGAAAATTTTAAGTTCAAGCCAACCGAATCCTCCGCCTAAACGGCCACAAAGAAAACGGAAAAACATGACTTGAAACATTTGTCCATGTAGTGGACAAAAGATATCCACCTTGGTCATAAAATCGTATAATCCTAAGTTTGTCTTTTGGTTCTTTGGCTGTTTTTGTTGAAGTAAACAAACCAACAAACATGAGAACCTACAGACCAACACACGGTTGGAGTGTGAAAAATGATTCAAGCATTGGTAGGGGGTCATGTAGACCAAAAGAAAGTGAAACGTGTTCCATGGACCAAAGGGCCCAATCAAACTACATGTGGTGCTTAAAATTGGGGCCCATAATAAAAAATCTAGAGGCCCCTCAATTTTTGTATTTTTCACAAACCTCTCGCTCATCAAAGCAGAGGCAAGTCAAGGACGTGCAATTTTCACACCGTTGGCTTTTTTTTTCCCTTTTTTTTTTTTCCATATTGGCCAAATTTCATATCATTTCCACAATCACACACACACACAAAAAAAAAAAAAAAGATTTTAGAAGGGTTTTTGTATTATGGTAGACATTTAGATGTTACGGGTGCGTTTGCGCACGCGTGTGTGTTTGTGACAAAGAGAGACATTTGAATGTGACATATGCTTCCTATGGATCTTAATTTCACAAGGGGCTGGACTTTTGGTTAAACAAAGAAAAGTAATAGCCTTATCTTTTGTACTTGCTTGGTTGGTGGGCAAAATAATTTTAAAAAGAAGGGAATGTGGTTACAGCGTGCTTTTTGGCTTTCAATGCTCAACGCTCAATTTTTTTTAATTTATTTTTTTTAGTAAGCATTAGGAACTTTATCATTATCTTTATTAAGATGCAACATATGGTGATAATTCCTAAAGGAAAAAAAGTCATGGCCGACTGCAACTTAAATAATTGATAAGGTAGCATGTGCCTTTTTGCATCCTTTTGTCAACCTTAGGGCAAATACTTTTACAGTATGGAACACTCCTATCTTGAACCAAGAGCAGGGTTGTAGAAAATAATTTCAGTTAGCACTGCTTTTGTAATTCAAGCTATGCATTTACCTTTTTTAGTCTAACTATTTACCCAAACTATTGGGAAAATGAATTGTGCTCAAACTTTCTTCAATAGTGATTTATTTGAACGCTAAATATTTAAATGGAAATTAGAATAGATGTCCGTTTTTGAAAACTTATTGAAGTAAATAATAGTAAATAGAAATTTTAGTTGGTAAAAATATTTTTTTTCTTATTTATTTATTATGAGTAAAAAAAAATTTACCAATAAATTTTCTTTTCAATGTTATTTAATATAAATATTTTCAAAACTTGACATTTATTTTAAAGAGTGTTAAATAGGCGTGTTACAATCAAACCTCTCTTTTTATAAAACATAAAGGACAAATTCATAAATACTGGACTATCGTTAATTAGGGATTTATAAAAAATTATTGTTAATTAGGGACGAATATAAAATTTATCGTTTTCTTCTTCTTGTTCTTCTTCTTTTTTGAACTTGTGGATAAGAGGATTGAACACTAAACTTTAGGGTGTAGTTATGTTTGAAATCAAACGCTAAACTATACCTACAAGCACAAGAATTTATCTTTATAGTTAAACTTTTTTACCTTTTTTTTTATTAATAGATTTTATTTTTGATTCCTGAAAATTGCATATGTGGACGCAAGATTTTGCTCTTCCTCTCTTTAAACCTACAAAATGGAAATGGACTTGGATGAAACTTCTAGGGAGTAAGGGAACCCTTAAGGACAACCCTTCAATGATGATCATTGAGGTCTCTAGAGTGCCTCATGCTAAAAAGAAGCGAAAGAGAGCTAAAAATGTATGCCCTTCCCTTCTTTACAAGGTTAATAATAAATTAAGGATAGGAGAAGTCCCTCTATGTCCTTGGACCGTGCACGAGTTAGAGAAGAACACCTAAATATGTGCCTTTTGAACAACTCTAATACCATTCGAGACCGTGAAGACAACCTTGGGCGTGCTTGATAATCAACCACTAGATTATCACAACCCACGAACAGGGCTACGATTAGTTAAGATTTAAATGAAAATTAAGGAAAGATTAAACAAAAATTAAGGAAAAACTAAATGACAAAGTCCGTCAAAAATACACGGCTCGTAAATCAATAACATTAAAAATAACTGCCTTGCAAGGGCTTAAAAGCCGAAGAATAATAATTATACTCCGAATACAAATACCGAAAACAACATCGACAACAAGACAAGCCGTATAGTATTGATTAGTACAACAGATACAAGTTAAACACCAAACCTCATCGAAAACATCAAACAACTCAAGGCACGGTTTCGAACACAAATGGTTACACAAAACTTGGAGGGATTTTAAAATAAAAAAAATTAAGCGAAAGGCTTAGTAGGATTTTATTTCAAAGCACAACGTTTAAATGGCTTATAGAAGCAACTAAATAAAAAAGTCCAATTTGTAGATACATACTCAAAACATAAACATGTAATTTATCGAAAATTATATAATGATTAAACACTTACTTTTGAGATGCAAACATATTATTTGTCGCAAATCATATAAATAATTTAAAAAGTCTGTAAACACCACCGAAGTGGCTCAAACTGAGTTTTTAGGACTTACATCCTAGGTTGCTTTCTGCATGACCTGAGCTCTGACGGCTCAGTAGTGAAAAACACAACTATTTGATAGATACCTCGGACAGTGTTCGAAAACTCATTTAAATCATAAAAGCCTGGTGAATGCAAGCGCGGAGGATTTATTTTATTTTTACTAATTCTTTTAAAAACATATTTTCAATAACCTTGAAAATAATGTAAGATAACATATTTTTAATAGCTTTGAAAATATAAGAACAAGTCTTAAAAACATTCAAGAATAATTTTAAGGCCGAAAAGAATTCTAAATCGCACCCACCTAGAAGAGATTACAGAATCCCACCTCAGTATCTAATACTATTAGTTGCAACACAGAACCCAACGTAAGCGCCGTTAGTGTTCAAAACCTTTAAATGTACTCCAAAGTTAGAAATCAAACTCAAATAAACTCCTTTCAAATACAATTCTAGTCTAAAACAATTTGAAAATAAATGTTCAAAATTAGGTCTTTTAAAGGAAACAAAATCACAAAACAGAAAAAGACAGATGAGAAAGAAACCACCAATCTGGACAGCACAATTGGCCTACTACCTTCAAAGGTCGGTCGACCAGTTGGTCGAAGTTCTGGAAAATCCTAAATTTTGTTTTTTGTTTTTTCGGAGCTCCAAGTTCAATCCCAACCTGTTGTATCAATTCACAAATCATAGAATAGTGCAAAAATATATGACAACAACTTGAAACACCTTAAAACTATTTTCCCCAAATTTTAAATACTGAAACATAATCTTAATTTTCATCTATTCAATACTCATCAAAGTAAATGTAAACATGCTCAATCCAAAATTTTAACACCTTAATTGCAATAATACTTCAACATGCAATAAGATAATTTGAATTACACATGCTTAATGGACCAAAACAATAACCTATTTACACCAACACCATGCATGACCATAATCTTCAAAAAGGGAAAAGAAAAATGAAAAATGTCTCAAGGACTAAGATATGTCTAAATAGCAAATAAACCTATGTTGAAATTCAAAAAACAGAACAAGAAAAATCAAGGGAAAATTCAAATCAAAGGAAAAATGGGAGAAGAATAAATTTATATTCTTAAAAACCTACCTTAATCCTTGCTTACAAGTGTGTACGGCTTAGAAACTTAAAGTTCTTTTTTATTATAGGGTTTGTGAAGCTTTTGTCTATGTTTTTGATTAGGAACAGAGCTGGTTTTTCTTCTTTAGATTTGAAAATAAAATGAAAGGATGAAAGAGAGAAAGAGATGCATTGAGAGAAGGAGAGGAAATGAATGAAATGGTGAATTAGGTTTAATATGTCTCAGCGCATTTTGGGTTTAAGCGGGCTTTTGGGCCTACAAGTGAAACAACATAAGGAGAGTTGCAATTACATGTTGATATTTATAGAAAAATCAAGTGGCATGAGGGTAAATATGTAAAACCATTTTTTTTTTCAAATCAATGATTTAAATCATAAGGCCAAAAATTTTAAATGCTTTAAAAAATAAATTTACGCAACGAAATATAAAATAATGCTAATAACAATTAGTTAAATTTTTAGCATACTAATTAATAAAATTTAACATAATTAACACTGTTTAAAATTAGCAGGCGCTACAACTCTGCTTTCTTAAAAGAAATTTTGTCCTCGAAATTTTAAATTTAAGTATGGATGGCAACTGTAAAACCACTATGCTTCGATTGCGCAAATTTTAAAACCACAAGGAAATTTTATTATGCATTTGATCGTATCTGTAACGATATTTGTCACGACTGTAAAACTTGTAAAATCAAAATAAAACAGTTAAAACACATAGATTTACTTTCCAAGAGATCTGAAGCCTATGCTCTGATACCAAGCTATCATGACCCGCGAATAGGGCACAATTAATTGAAGTTTAATTGAAAATTAATAGAAACTAAAACAAATATTAAAGAAATAGTAAATGATAGAACTCCACCAAAACTACATGGGCTCGTAAATCAATAACAATATAATAGCCACCTCGCAAGGGCTTAAAAGTGTAAGAAAAATAATTATAGTTTGAGTACAAATACTAAAAACGATCTTGACATCGGGATAAACCATACAGTACAAATTAGTACAACAGATAAAAGTTAAATACCAAACTTCGACGAAAACATTAAACAACTCAAGGTAAAGTCTCGAACACAATTGGTCCTACAAAACTGGGGGTGGAATTTTAAAACTGAAAACTACAAGCGAAATACTTAGTAGGATTTTATTTCAAAACAAAACATTTAAATAAAGTGTAGAGACAACTAAATAAGAAAAAGTCTAATTTGTAAATACGTAACCAAAACACAAACATGTAATTTATTGAAAATCATAAATTGATTGAACACTTACTTTTGCGACGCAAATATATGATTGTTGCAAATTATATAAATAATTCAAGAAGTCTGTAAACACCATCGAAGTGGGCTAGACCGGATTTTTGGGAGTTGTATCCTAGGACGTCCTTTGCATAACTTGAATTTTGATGGCTCCGTAGTGAAAACACAACTATTTGTTAGACATCTCAGATAGTGTTTGAAAACTCATTTAAAATAAAAGCTTGGTAAATGCAAGGGCCAAGATTATATTCTATTTTCACCAATTCTTTGAAAAACATGTTTTCAATAACCTTGAAAATAATTTAAGATAACATATTTTTAATAGCTTTGAATATATAAGAACAATTCTTGAAAATATTTAAGAATAATTATAAGGCCGAAAACAATTTTTAATCACAGCTACCAAGAAAAGATTTACGAAATCCTATGTTGGTATCCAATATTGTTGGCTCCAACATAGAACCCAAGGTAAGCTACTTTAATGTTCAAAACCTTTAAATGTACTCCAAAGTTAGAAATCAAACTCAAATAAAATTCTCTCAAGCACTAATGTGCTAATTTAATCATTGGTGTGCCATTTTAGTATTTCAAGTATCAAACATGCATAATCTATAAATACATGATGCAAATATAATCCGAAATATTTTTAAAACAAATGCAATTCTGGTCTAAAACAATTTTAAAAATTGGAGCCTTTTGAAAGAAACAAAATCACAAGACATAAAAGAAAGATGACTGCCCATCTAGATAGCATAACTGGCATGCCACCAAGGCCAACTAGCCCGCTGTCTAGATGAGTTGGTTGGCCGCCTTCAAAGTCCGTTTGGCCAGTTGGTCAAAGCTTTGGAAAATCCCAGATTCTGTCTTTTGTCTTCCACTAGCTCTAAGCTTAATCCTAACCAGTTATATCAGTTCATAGATCATAGAATAATATAGAAACACAGAACAACAACTTGAAACACCTTAAAACCATTTTCCCCAAATTTTAAACATCAAAACATAATCCTTGATTTCCATCTATTTAAGACTCATAAAAGTAAATCTAAACATGCTCAAAATCTGAATTTTTAAAACCTTATTTAAAATAAAAACTTTAACATGCAATAAGATAATTTGGGTTACACATGCTTAATGGACCAAAATAATAACCTGTTTATAGCAAATCACCATGCATGACCATATTCTTCAAAAAGAGAAAAGAAAAATGAAAAAAAAAATCTCAAGGGCCAAGATATGTTTAAATAGCAATTAAATCCAGGTTAAAATCCAAAATAGAAAAAGAAAAATTAGGGGAAATTTGAATCAGAGGAAAAATTTGAGAAGAACATATTTATATTCATGGAAACCTACCTCAATCCTTGCTCATAAGTGTGTAAACTTTAGAAATTTCAAGTCCTTTTTGATTCTAGGGTTTGTGGGGCTTTTTGTCTATGAATTTGTTGGGAAACAAGGTTTTTCTTCTTCAAACTTGAAAATGAAATGAGAGGGTGAAAGAGAGAAACAAAGGTGTTGAGAGGAGGGGAGGAAAAGAATGAAATGGTAAATTAGGTCTGATATGTCTTACAGCATTTTAGGTTTAAGTGGGCTTTTACACCCGTGCGTGAAACAACATGAGGAGAGTTACAATGGTATATTGGTAAATAAAGAAAAATCAAATGACATGACGGTAAATATGTAAAAAGCTATTTTCTTAATGATTTAATTCATAGGACCAAAAATTTTAAATGCTTTAAAAACTAAATTTATGTGATGAAATATAAAATAATGCTAATAACAATTAATTAAATTTTTAGCACACTAATTTATTAAATTTAACATAATTAATGTTGTTTAAAACTAGCAGGCGCTATATTGATGCTTGACCCAGGGGGTAGCTGACCATGAGATGGTCAACCAAGTAGTCAATGGCAAAAGAGGTGGTCGACCATCATGTGCTCAGGTTTAGCGAACAGGTTTTGATCTATTATGCTATTAGCCATGTGCTCGACAACTTGGTGCTCCTACGAGTTGAAGTCCAACTTCAATAGCTTGAGCTAGCCTTGAATAACATTTGCATGATTGCAACTTTTGATTTAATATCTTTACTTCAATGATGCCATCTTTTCCATTAACTATGAAAAAAATTAAAATAACCATTTTTTAAATCCCGTAATGACTAAAATTTTGTTCCAAGTGTTGGAGCAAAATTTCATCAAACACTAAATTAATTTCCTTGGGCAAGAAATAAAGATCAAATAAGTGATTGACTGAAGAACATTGTATAGCAAGTAAAGAAGGCTAAAAACCTCACAAAATAAAAAGAACAAAACAAGAGCAAAGTAATGGAAGTTCAAGCGATTAGTATTCAAATTTAGTGTCTCAATTTCTCTTTATCAATTTGAGGATCTGTAGTACATTGAAAATAAATGAGTTTAATTATTCTCCTATAAATTTTAGAGTTTATTCTTTCTCTAATGCAAACAACTCCTAAACTTTTAGAATCTTAACATGCATTAACTCCAAATGTTGAATCCCTTGAAGCAGTGACACTATTCAAGCTGAGGTCGACAATGTGGGTTATGACACTACAACACAACATGAGCCTGACATACTTTTTTATGGGTTAGGGTCAAAAGAGTTAACCATTGGTCATTTTAGTAACAACCCAAAACTGACCTGTCGAAAAATGAGTCATTTTTAGGTTAACTACATGACACTAAAATGACCTGCTTGATTCGTGATTAATTATTTATATATTTTTTAAAATATTTTATTTTATTATTAAATATACCCATAAGACAAACCCTAGCTCACTTAATCTCAGACCAAGCTTTAAACTAAATTGATTTTAATTTTTGAACAACAAAAAGAGGATTTTGGTTTCATCATTTGAGACTCTTTATTTTGTTGGACTTATTATTTTGTTGGATGTTTTAAAAAATCTTAGGACTTAATTTTTTTGTTGTTACAGTATGAAGCTCATTTGATTTTGAGAAAATTTGTTTTATGTTTGTTTTTATGTTATATTAGTGTAAATTCAAAGCTAAAAAAAAAGTCACAGGTTAGTGTGGGTTACTACGGGTCATTAGCAGGTTGCAAGTCATTAGCGTTTCATAGGTTGCACGAGGAACAGGTTAGTATGGGTCGTGTTCGTATCAACCCATGTTAGAACATGTCATGTTGTGTTAAAATTTCTCAACCATTCATGTTACGAGTCAGGTCAGTGTCGAGTTAATTTATATAAAAATTGACACTTAACTCAAATCGAACCCAACCCGCCGATACAAATTGTGACCCCTAATTCGAGGTGTGCCTTAAGCTCATATTTTTTAACATTACATTGATGCTTTGGTGTTTGGGCGTTCGTAGGTGCTCAATGCTATGATACCTAAATTCTCTGATTGATGAGGTCAAAGTCAAACATAAACTCCATCACATACAAAAGTTAAAATCAGAATCGAACACTACTCTAAATAAAGTTTTCCATCTTTTGAAATGATGGATAAGGCCCGAACAAAACCTTATTGGCTACATGGAATGCTAAATGAGGAAAACAAGCGACCGAGCGTACACAACAAACCCAATCTAAAGGGACGTCTTACCTCTAACAAAAATCTGTCTGTGTGTATGTGTACTGAATTGGTGGGTCTTTGAGATGAGAGAATTACCATGACTCACGTGACTCTGTGTTAATAAATGTTAGATACTTGATGATCTTTTCTAATGATGCCTTCGGTTTTTGGAAGAAACTTAGTCCGCAAAAGTTTTTCTTCCTTCTCTATGGATGAAATGGTATATTGGGAAATTACAGTAAATAGTATATTTTTTTTAAAATTAATTGTAGTAAATGGCAGGTTTTGAAAATATTTGTAATTAATAGCAATTTTATGGTGTATATATATAATTTATTTATCTTTTTATTCACCATGTAAATAATTCGTATTTACATAGCAAATAGATTTAATGTGTAAATAAAGTTATTTACCTTTTTGTTTATAGTAGAAAAATTATTATTCACAAAATGAACAAATTATTTACATCGTAATATTTTTAAAACCTATTATTTACTGCAAAAAAAAGTTTAAAAATTTGCTATTTTCTTCATTCTCTCAATATTTTATAAGTTTGCACCCAAATTTGTACGAGGAATATCGAATTGAAATCGAAATATTAAATACAAAAAGCGTGGATGTGGTTTCTAAAAGTAAAGATTGAATTCCATTATAATAATAAATTTCAAGGGCGATTTTTACATGGATAGATTCAATCTAGTTCGACTCAATCTAATCGACAATCACAATTTAAATTGGTGTTTTTGTAAAATATTTAATTTGAACTAAACTGATAATTCAAATTGGGCTTTACTATCCAATTTAAAATTCAAGACCCCATTTATTTCAACATTTTGAACAAATATTGAACTGCAATTCCACTCTCACATATTTGTATTTATAATTTAACACTACTATTTCATATTATTTTTCTGTTAAATAACTTCTTTTTTACCTTTACTTATACATATTTCATATTTACTTTTTAATTAAATAAAACATTCATACTTTAAACTAGAGTTTTCAGTACTTATCCAAACACAAATTTGGTTTAGATTTTCTGTTTAAATTAACACTTTAATTGCACATCCAAAAGTTAGTTCACATTACTGTTTAAACTATAAATTTAGATTTTTCTGTTCACATAAAAATTCAAATCAACATAACTAAACGGAGGATAATTAGTGCTTGCTATTTATCTCTATCGCATTAATACATCACTGCATATCGGCGTAAACGTGACAGTAAAAAATAAAAAAATAGTTTATGTTTTTTTAGCCAAAAAAAAAAAAACAAAGACCCAACTAGGTCCTACTATATATCACAAATTCAGTACATGTTAAAACGTAGGTTAATCCCTCAAAAAAAAAAATTAAGAGGAGCTAATTGCATCATAAACGATGACATGAAACCCTTTTCCATAAATTTACATTGATTGTCAACAAGAGAAACAATTAGGATTTGTTACAAAAGGTGAAAATTTATTTTGCAGATTCAATTTGAGAGGTCATTGACCATGCGTCAAAAGCCAGTCATTCATCCCACCCATTTGGTTAGCTAGCATTCGAACTCTTCTGCTCATGGGCCCTAAGGACAACAACATGCACCTTTTTGTTAGCATGGGTGGGGGATAGAAGTCGACAAACTCATATCCATTATTCTTATTCTATGCAAGCTTTCCAAATCAATAGTTTGTTTTGAACTAGACACTTTGGTGGAATTATGCTCGACAAAACCATCTCGTGTCTGTTTAGATGTTGATTTTCAGATAAATCTAAGACACATACGCACTCCCAACTTTTTCCTGGATTAAGAGAGAGAGAGAGAGAGAGAGAGAGAGATCAGGGAATGTTTGAAAAGGGTAGCAAACAAAAGTTTCATTTGTGGTAGTTTTTGTTTGAGACACTTTTAAGGTCCCAGTTAAACCTAATATAAAAATCTTTTTTCCCCACTTCTCTCTTCTTCCTTTGCCCTTTAAGGATTTGGTGGCACTGGTGTAAATAAATCCAAAGCCCACAAAGAGG
>CAMOHE010046904.1:0-14003 GCA_946598075.1 Artocarpus hirsutus
AAAAAAAAAGGTTATATGGTGCAGTATGCGACTAACACCACCCACCCATCCACCACCAGACATAAAAGGACCTATTCTTCTTCACATAAACTTGCCCTTCCACCTGTTTGTGACTGATAATGGTGGGTCTAGTTTTGGAAGTGGGAATTAAACTTGGGGGTAGTTCATGTTTCTTCTACTCTATTTGGATTAACCAACTTAATTCAAACCTTCAATTATGACACTTCTCAACGGGGCCGAACAATTTCTTATTCACCTGCAGTTTTCAATATTTGGTATAAATGGCTTTCTAATTGTGACACAAATGCATGTGCTTATGCATTATTAGTAATATTAAAATTGTCAGGAACTATTTTTATGAACCACTCTATTATAGTCTTATTCCACTATACAATTTTTTTTTATCCTTTTTCTTTCATAGGTTTTTTTTTTTTATATTAGTCCATTAATGGACCTATCAAATAGTCCATGGTCCGTGGACTTCAGATTGCTCTAGGTAACTTCGTGCAATATATTCGTCCAACTTCTTTATTGCAAATTGTAAAGCTTAATAACGTTGATGAGTCCAAGGTGTTCGATGAAAAGAGAAGTATGTGAAGAAGGTGGGAAGGAAAAAAGATTAAGAAAAGAGTGGTGCCATTTCTTTTATTCAACTTGTAGCTTTATAGTCTTGCCATCAAATAAACAATGCCATTGAGGGTAAGACAAAAGCTAATATATAATGTTATATGACCCCTAGGAACCAACACATGGGTGGGAAGAGATTTAAAAAAAAAAACCCTTAATTGCACTGGTGCACACCTCAAATTTAGAATTTTCACAAATAAGACCTTAGATTAAAAAATCAGTTGTAATTGTGGTATGATAACTAATGAACGTCAATTGATATCGAAAATAACACAAAATTTTTATACAAATTCACTCCAATACTTTTTGTTAAATGGAAAGTTTTGCACTGAACATTTTAAATTTTGGCATATATTTTGACCTTAATTCTCGTCCGTTAATTGACTTTCATCAGTAATTGGACTCATTGTGAAGGATTGTCAAATATAGGTCTTAAATGCAAAAACTAAAAGTTTGAGGTCCAACTTGCAAAGGAGAGAAAGCTCAGAGTGCATAAGTGCAATTTACCCTAAAAAAGTTATATTCGGAAAAAATGAAATAATAACTAAAAGAGTTGGTGTAAACTACAACAGGACAATATTTGAAGATTAAAAAAAAATTTAGTAAGAGCGATTGAGTTGACATTTGAAAATCAATTCAATAATATTTGGCTAATTATAACTAGGCAGAGCGATTGAGTTGACATTTGAAAATCAATTCAATAATATTTGGCTAATTATAACTAGGCTCTGTGTCAAGAATTAGATGCACTAATCAAAACATATTGAGAGAAATAAAAACGCATAAACAAATGAATAAATATACATAGAATTCATACTTATTCACACTTAATATAAGAGCTAAGCAATTGTCAACTGTTGTAGAATGTTATTATAAAGAAAAAACTTCAAGAGAAAATGCATACTAAACTCTTTTCTCTGTGTGTATTTGTGTTTTTTCCCCTCTAACCTTTCTCAATCCTAAAATCTCATCCCACATATTTAGGATGACTAATTGTGAAGTTTCCAATATAAATTCTCAATAAAATTATGAGAAAATTAAACAAATGACCTATTTTTTTACTACCTCTTTAAATAAATAATTGAATTTTTTAAAAGTTAGGGAAATGGCTGAAATTTTAGAAAATTATCAAAATGACCTTTTTTATAGTAGTACATCATTATAAACACTAGTATATTATTGATGTACATTATTAATTAACTTAGTAAAATACTTATTAACTATGGTTTATTACTAATAAATTTGTTTATTATTGATCTACTAATAATTTACTATCGAGAAATAGGTAAATTATTGAGTGAATAAACCAAAAAGTAATTAATAATAAACTATAAGTCAGCACACTGCAATTTATTAATGATATACTAATTAGCATCAGTACATCATTCATGTGCTTTAGTATGTTACTGATGTATAAAAAAAAATTTCATTCTTTTAATTTTCAAAAACTTTGGCCATTTATTTAAGGAAAAACTTAAAAGAAGACCATTAACCTTTATATCCTTAAAATTTAACTTCAAACGGGAGCTATGCCCCTGCCCCCTAGAACCCGTAATGAGCGATTAACATCAAGACACTTGTTAAGCTCCACACATTCAACATCATAAATTCATTCGTTAAACAAATGTACTACTTCTTGCTTCTTGAAATACATGTCATTTAAAATTTAAAAGAAAATTACATGCTATGACAACTATTAAAGTTGCATTTATTTATATCACACCTAGAAAAATTTATGCTACATTATTATTTATATTACATGTCAAGTTATGTCACAAAAGAATATGTGTAGTGTTTATAAAAAATAAATCTTAAAAAATAGCATTTATGAAAACTCTTCTTTAATTTATGAACTCAAAAATAAGAAAGAGAATTTTCATAGATGCTATCTTTTAAGATTTACTTATGAATAAATATAAAGAGGAATTTTCATAAGCTCCATCTTTTGACACGTCACACATGTTTATTTATAGCAAAACTTAAAATGTACAATAAACAATAATATGACATAAAATTTTTTAAATATAATATAAAATATAACATAATATGTAATTTTTTTAAATATAACTTTTAAAAGTGTGGCGTGTGAGGTGTAATTTTCTCAAACAAGAAATAATACATTGCGGCACACGTGGCCCTCTAATAACTTGGTTTATCAGTGATCGCTCTCATGTGTGTGGAAATGGAATCAATGTTTTTCATTTTTTGGATCTTTTGTTTGCAATTTATGTTCTTTCAATGAGTCCACTCCTGTTATGTGTTCTGTCCAGAAGAACTCAGTTGCTATTTTTTTAAAAAAAAATTAATGTAAATTTTTTTCGCTATGAAATTAATGTAAATTTTATTTTCTATTGAAGGTGAACCGGGTAAGCAGGTCAGAAGTGCCATTAGAATAAAAAACACCAGCAAATCTCATGTAGCATTCAAGGTAAAGGCTTAATTTAGATTTTGCCTTTAATTCTATATTCCCTTGTCATCTTCTTTTCATTGTTGTGCCCTCATAATCAGGACATAAGCTAGTGTTCTTTTTCCCATCATTTTTTTAATTTAAAATATAGGAGAGACATTGCAGATACCTATTTTTAGTTGAATTGAAACGGCTTCCTGATTTAAATCTCTGATAGTCGTTTGCTTTCTTGCTTTAGTTTCAAACTACTGCACCAAAAAGTTGTTTCATGCGTCCTCCTGGGGCTATTCTCGCTCCTGGCGAGAGTATCATAGCAACTGGTAATATTCTTTGTGCAGCTTTGGTCCTCTTATCAGATTTAAGATAACAAGTACAACTATCCTTCATTTATCCATACAAATATTGTTCGTGTCATGACTATTTTTTTAAAACAACTTCATCTTCTTGCTGAATGTATGATAGTGTTCAAGTTTGTGGAACTTCCGGAGAACAATGAAAAACTGGTAGATCAAAAGAGCAAGGTCAAGTTTAAAATCATGAGCTTGAAGGTGCAAGGGCCAATGGAGTATGTACCTGAGCTGGTGCGTTGTTTAGATTTCCTCTTACATAATGTTTAACAAGTAATTGAATTTGGTGCAATTGTGGAACAATTTTATCTTATATATCTTAGCGTATTACACCAGTGCGTGCAGCCTTTTCTCCATATGCAATTCACGCTTGATAGACATGCATTTCTAAATCTTACGATTTGTTGGCGTCTTGCTTCTAGTGAAGTCATAGTCATTCTTTGATTAGAGTGTCAACAGTATAAAGTTCGTCCACGTTCAAAGTTTGACTTGACTCTTGAGACTTGCTATTCCTCCTAAATCATTTGGCATTCAGTTGCCTCTCCCCTTATTTGACTTGGATTATCACGTGTAGAATTTTTCTGTGAAATGTTCTGATCGATGAATTTGATGTAACGTTAGAGAATTCTTTTTTTATTGCTAATTAAATTTTCTTCCATATTCTTTCAAGCATTTGAGATGTCCTTTGTTGTGCACAGTTTGATGAGCAGAAGGAACAAGTTGCTATAGAGCAGATATTGCGGGTTGTTTTTCTAGATCCAGAGCGTCCAAGTCCGGTATGAACTAGTCTACAATATCTTTTGCAAGTGCCAAAATTATAAACATGTTTGAAATGCATACTAAAGAGAGTACAATCCTTGCTTTTTCAAGGCTCTGGATAAGTTGAAGCGCCAAGTAGCTGAAGCTGATGCTGCACTTGAGTCACGCAAGAAACCGCCGGAAGATGCGGGTCCAAAGATTATTGGGGAAGGGCTTGTAATAGATGAGTGGGTGAGTATACTTTTGTCCTACAGCTTTCAAGAATTCCTTATAACATATACAACTAATGAAATGCTTATGGTATTGTCTTATTGTAATGTACAGAAAGAGCGGAGGGAAAGATATCTTGCCCGACAGCAGGTTGAAGGAGTGGACTCGGTGTAAAGGTGGTGCTTCTTTCCTTGCGGGTGCTTTTTTTCTCTGATTGGTTGAGAATCTATCTACTGCTGAGAATCAATCTTTATCATTCTATCTTTTCTTGTAGCATGAAGAATGTTGTACCCAGAAAACAATTAGGACTTTACAATATATTTCAATGTGTAAAAAAAAAAAAAAAAAAAGAAAAAACAACAAAAGGAAAAAAAAAAATGTAGAGAATCTCCTGTGAGTGGGGTACTCTAAACTTGGCTTGTTATACCTGCCTGTAGATAAAGTGATTTTGTTCCATTCAGTTTCAGAAATAAAACCGGTCTTATGAGATGTAAATGACTGAATTGCTCTGTCAGTTTTCTCTAGTGTTACTATTGGTAAGGATGCTTTCTATGTTTGCTGATTTGGATTATTCAGGTTTGGAATTCATTTTTGTTCCCATTTACGTTATTTGACCATTATTGACTGGATTGAACTCCCCGTAGCAACTTTCCTCTTAATTCTTCTCGAGAGTCCTCCGTTGTTTCCCAAAGCTTATTCGCTTTTTCGGTCCATTTATCCTTGCCGGATTGTGTTCCGCCGGTTCTCAGCCAATTTATGCTCTTAAATGTTCCTTTAGATAAAAAAGAAAAAAAAAATCTTGTTGATAGACTTTGCAGTGTCAAAATTAAGTACTCTTTCATTTTGTACATCGGTTCAAACTTTTTAGTTTGAACGGTTTATAGTGTAATACTTTTAGCAACTGTAAGTATAAAACAAGAAGCAATGGAAAAGGAAAACAAATGTAATAGGTGTAAGGCTTTTAGTAGTTATAGGATAATAGCAATTATAGAGGTATAAAGTTTTTATATGATACCGTTTATTTTTATTAGTTAAGCTGGTTCGCTAAAAGCCCTATATGATTTTTAGAGGAGACAAAGTTATGTTGAGTGTCTCTCTCGGTTGCTTTCTGAAAGGATAAGCATCACCAAACACCACGCCGACACCAGTTATTACTCTTAACAAGTATGTTCTTGGACAATGCAATATCAGACCATCAGTGACAATTAAGTTGATGGGCACTTAAGGATTTTTAAAAAAAGCCCGACATATGAAAAGTCTTAAGGTTGTCATTCGGTAGCCATGTGGCTGCTTAGTTGGTTGACTGTTGGACGTGCATGAATTAGGCATTTGATACCGTATTGTCAGGGTTGTATACAGTATGGTCTGGTCTAAACGTTAGGTTTTTGGGAACGGATCGTTTTGGTAGTTTGAGAAAATTTAGGATTGAATCAAACTATTTTAGCTATTAGGATAGGAACGTTTCAAGAGGGCTTGGTCACGTTTAAACGCGGTTTGGGACCTTTTTTTGGAGATTTTTTTAGTCTTTTAATACTAGATTTATATTCTTTTAAAACTCTAAATATCTAAACCGTAAAAACCAGCATTATAAAAAAAATGAAAATAACAAGTAACAAAATCAAACACACCATAAAACATACAATCCAGAGCAAAATAAAAGTAATATTGTTTTATTACGTACTTATATACAATTGCTCAGTTTGGTCTGAACTGTTACTAAATTTTGTTAATCCTTCGTAGTGACGGAGTACATAAATCAAAAGAAATTGTGAATCAGATCACAAAAATATGTAACTTTGTCTAAATAAATTAATAACCATTGTATATTTATTAACAAGTGATTGCGAAAAATGTAATTAGAAAATAATAAAATAGTAAACATTGACTTTTTTTTTCTGTTTAAAACAAAACCCATAAAAGAAGCTTTGAGATTTGGAACCTTACTGCTTTCATAATTGTAGGGTTAGGTCAAGCTTTGCATGCTTCGGAGAAGTGCATTATGCGTAAGCTAAGGATAGAGGTAGAGATTTTCTTTCTTTCATTATTTTTTCTCCTTTAGTTATAAAAGTGAGATTCAATTTTCCTTTACTATTTTTGTTTTGTTTTGTGATGAGACTTGCTGGGTGATGTCCCTTCTTAATTTTGGGCTATTTTGAGAAAGCATCAAAATTTTCATGATAGAACCAATCGTCGACACAAATTGAAGATCTAAATCTTCCACGATGAGGCGAAACCAAAGGGTGATACATTAGAGAATTCAAATACAAAAACTTCACGTTGTCGATTTTAGGAGAAATTAAAGAGCAAATAACTTATCCTAACTTAAACAAATTTAAGCCACCGAATTCAACCAATTTTTTTTTTAATGTTTGTATTGTATTGTATTACATTGCATTGTATTATATATAAAAAATGCAATGTAATACAATACAACACAATACGATGTGCTAAACAAGCCCGTAAAATGTTGCCCACAATCTCTTAAATCGCCAATCAAAAAAATCTCTGCTCAAGGTTTTCTTTCTTGACTATGAAAATAACAGACTTTTCACAAAATATTAAGTTTGAATAAATAAGCTCATCAAATAAAAAAAAATCATAAATAAATGAGTTATACGACCCTCCTGCGTTTAAAAGAGTAAATTTTTTAATAATTTTTTACATTTTTAATTGTTATATTATGCGTCCGTGTTGTAAACCGTTTTTTTAAAACTGCCCGTGTTTGAACCACGCTTAATTGGAGTTGGTAGCGACACCAGAACGGTGCCGGATACCAGACCAATTATATATATATATATATAAATAATATAGCCATCTTATCATAACTATCGATAAAAGTGCCTCGTGCTTACGTGTTTCTTTCGGGGTGTTTCGCCTATGACCGTTTATTTTTTTTTTTTGACGTGTAATGCTTCTTTTTTCTTTAAACTCTTTTTCTTCTTCTCAGATAGTCTGCTTCATTCTTTTCTCGTCCTTTATTGTTTTGTACGCTTTTTTACAAACTTTTTTTTTTAATCTTGAATATTTTAAAGATTTTTATCATTTAATACTTTGTATTTTAAATAAACATTACCTTGGTATATTTTTGTTTTAAAAATATCAAAACCGTATTTTATAGTTTTTAAAAATTTATTTTGATACCTTGAATTTGTGTTATTTAACGTAAAATTTTCTTTGTATCTTTTAATTAATGAATTTTAATTTAATTTTGTAAACCTACAACAAAAACTCAAAAAACACTCATAAAAAAGGATATAAACGGATTTATTTTTTAACAAAATAATTTAAGGTTTGTTAATAAAATAATAAGTTAAAAATTTTATATCACAAAACATGAATTCAAGTTACCAAAATAATATTTTAAAAAACTACAGGTACTATGTTGATGTTTTCTAAACAACAACATATCCATATGATTTTTCTTTAAAACACAGTCTAGCAAAAGAATAATACCCCTTTATTTTATTATGTGTATGATTAAAGATACTTTTTTCTTCTGACCTGTCCTTATTATGCTATAATCTTCTTCTATGCAGCTACTGTTCAAATATTGTACTCTTATAAATGTTTTTTAATTACCTTCCAAAATATTTTTCTTCTAAACGTGTCCCTATCTAAACACTTCTTTTTTTTCCCCTAAAATCGTTCTCAAATTTTTATTTTCATATGTACTCCTAAATAATTTAATGTCTAATCTGCTCCACTAAAGCATTTTTTTTCCTTTTTAAATATAATATACATTGACTTTTTAGATCTCCGCACAAAAAAATGACATATAGATACGTATGTGTATAGCAAGTGAAAGTAGCAATCATTACGTTAAATGTTTTGTCCCCGAATGAGATGGGAAAATAACCTTCTTTTTTTCTTTTTCGTTTTCATTATTATGACTTTTTTCCTCCTTCCATGTTTTGTCGTTCTGCCCGGTAAAAGCACATTTTTCAAATATTCCTTGTTTATTGTACAATTTTAATTTCTATATGCTTTTTTAAAATATTTTGTTTTTCTCTCACTTGCTCCTATTAAAATATGTTGTTGGATTTGTCTACTTGGCCCTAAAACAATTTTTTTGGCCTAAAATGCGTCTTTTTTTATAAAAAAAGGGTTATTTTCATGCTATCTTTATCAACTATTATTTCATAATAAATGCACTCAATGCACTCTCTAATTCGTTCGCTCTTTTCCTTTTACTTTACTCATATTAACATTATTTTTCTCATACGTGTATATGTTAATTTTTTATTTTTGATTTTGATTTTGTTAAAAGATCTCCGATAATGTAATCCTTTTTTATGGATCTTTTAAATAGTTTTCTCGACACATGTTTCTATTGGAATATATACATACCAATAATGTAATCCTTTTTTATGGATCTTTCAAATAGTTTTCTCGACACATGTTTCTATTGGATTATATATATATATATCCTTATTTAGTTTTTTATTCTGTAATCCTTATAATTTAAAGGGGATATTTTTAAAAATGTTTGTGCTTAGTTGTTAAACAAAATAAAAAATAGGATATTCAAAACTTAACACGTGGATAAAACCTATAGTTTAACTAGTATATATATATATATATATATTTTTTTTTTTTCTTTTTTACTAGTTGAATCCACATGCTATGCACGTGAGAAGTTGTTTTGTAGGCTCCATTTGTATGTAAAATTTTGATTTTCGTGATATTATTTTTTAATTTATTGAATAATAAATATCCCAATTAGGTTTTAGCTAACGTGCAACTAACCCAAATATCTTCATAATTATTATTTTTAAAATCATGAGGATTACATAAGGAAAAAAATAAAATGGAGCTATATTTGAAGAAATATTTTAATAGGAACATGTGTGGGAAAATTATTAAAAAACATATTCAAAAAGGATAACACTATAAAAGATCTTTGGCAAAATAAAAATTAAAAAACAAACAAACAAAAAATTAAGCACGGATGTGTAGGTAAGAAATTATGTTAATAGGAGTAAAGTGAGGGAAAAGGCATTTCAATTGCTCCAACAAGAACAAATTAGAGAGTATATTTTATTAGGAAACAATAGTTGAAAAGATGGCGTTAAAAAACTTTTGAGACACATTTTAGGGAAAATAGTTGTTGTATTGTACCAATTAAAAAAACCCAACAACATATTTTAATATGAGTAAGTGAGAGGAATGAAATATTTGTAAAAAGGCATAAAAAAATGAGATTATAAGATAATCAAGGGCGCATTTAAAATAAGTTATTTTGATCGGCGCAAAACAATGGAGCAATGAAGAAGCAAAAACAAAGCAAAAAGCAAAACATAAATAAAAACATTCTCCAAGAAATTAGTATTACCTTAGAGTAGCAATTAAGTAGTTATAAAGATCCTGTTCGATGAAATATTAACACATATTTGAAAGAAATAATTATTTAATAGAAATAAATTAGAAATTATTTTGATGATATGTTTACAGAAATAAGATTGCGAAGGAAAAGCTAGAAATTACTAAAAAGTAGGATCTTGAAAAAACAAACGACAAAGAAGTTGAAAAGTGAAATAAATGGCAAAGACAATGATCCAAAATCAAATAGAAAAGTAATTAAAAAGTATTATGAGAAAATAGTAGTTGAGATAGCCACATTTTTTTTTTTTTACAAGGATCATAGTTCTTGAACGAGCAATTGAAAAGATTTTACAACTTCCTCAAGTCCTTAAAGATTACTTAATGGATGAAGACAGGAGAATTTATACTTCTGATTCATGCAGTAATATCCTTTTTAAACCACTCAACTTGAATTGGTATTTTTTCCTTAAAAATTACTGTGATGAGGAAACATTGAAGAAAATTTTTTATATGGATATATTAAAGAAGCAGTATTTATAAGTAAAATAGTTGTTGACATTTTAATTGAAAAAGATAATACTCAAGAGGGACATTTTTTAGAATAAACAAACAGGAAGTACAATAATAAAATAGAAATATAACATCTTTAAAAAAACTAATAACAAAAAAGTTGAAAAGTGAAAAAAAAGGAAAGAAACTTCTATGGCGAAACACTAGTAGAGAGAAACACAAGCAATAGGTGTTGAGAAAAAATTATTAAAAACCTGTTAGAAATTTAATTTAGAAAGTACTATAATAAAATAGTGGTTGAGTTAGCCGCATCCTTTTAGTTAAGATATATTAATGAAAACTTATTTTACATGGATATATTAGAGAAGTGGTATTTATGAGTAGAATAGAAACTAACAGTGCAATCAAAAAATAAAATATTTAAGTATGGTCATCTTTGAGAATAATCAATTAGAAAGTACTATAAAAAAATAGTACTTGAGAAAACCTGGTATTTACAAGCAAAATAGTAGTTAACAATGCAATCGGAAAGGAAAATATATATATATATCTAGAAAAAATATTTTAACTATTTATAAGTGAAATTGTAGTTAGCCATGCCACCGAAAAAGAAATACTATAACATATTAAAGATAGATTAGAAGAAAAAACATATTCATAGTACATATCCATTACCCATATATAAAAGGTATAAAATTGTACGAGCATTAAAAAAAATTAAATACACAGCTATGAGGTATTAAAAGAAAAGAAGTGAAAAATGCCAAAAGAAGTCACGGAAAAAAAAAAGGCAAACAGCTGAAGCAAAAAAAAAAAAAAAGGAAAGAAACGGGAACGAAACCCGTTGGACGAATCGTTCTGAGAAAAAAAAAAAAAAACGGAAGCGTTGTGCCTTTTCTATATAGGTGGTTGATTGAGACCTTCGATTGACAAATGTGAGAGAGAACCACATCACCGGTTGCCAAGAGGGAATACGTATGCGTGCATTTTTCTTAGATACTTGTACTACTGCTGACCACTGCGAAGAAAACCGTTTCTAAAAAAAGCCCTTTTCATATAGTGATGTAAGAACGGGCCGACCCGTTCTCCTTAGGCCCACACTGGTCTCAGGCCGGGCTAGCCTAGCCTATATTAAAATTATCTTGGTCCGGCCCGGCCTGACCCACAGGTCAATTTTACATGGGCCGTGCCCTGGGTCGGTCCATCATGGGTTTAAATGAGTTGGCCCATCATAGGTTTAAATGGGCCGGCCTATCTTGACCTATCATGGGTTTAAATGGGCCAACTTATTTAAACGTATAATTTTCAATTTTTTAATTTTTATTTTTATTTTTGAATTTTTAAACAAGTTAACAAATATAAAAGTTTGAATAGTCAAGAGAAATATAAAAAGAGATATTTTATTTACGATTGCCTCATTAAAAACCTTTCTAAGTAAAACCCAGTGGGACAAAACCTTGGTAAGGAAAAAAGAGTACAGTCGGGATAATTATATATAAGATGTTTATAAAATTACTAAAAACAAAAAAAAACAAAAAAAGCATAAAAAATATTGTTTATAATTAATTACAACGTATTACTCCCAGTGGGAGTGTCAGAAATGTCCAAATTTTTAAAGTCATCAACCCAATCATCTTGAACTTCTTGGCTTCTTCTGCGAGCATCCTCCCAATCTTTGATGCACATTACTGCTTCCAGAATATCGTCATTTATACGTGCACGCCGTTCATCAAGTACTCTACCACTGCAACTAAATACTTGTTCACTTGCTACTGTGGACACTGGTATGGTTAGTATATCACGAGCCATTTTAGAAAGTACAGGAAAAGTTCTTGACTGTGATCTCCAAAATGAAAAAATATCAAATTTATTGAAATCATGACCACCACCTTGCTCATTGAAAATGAATGCCGCAAAATTTGTTTCCAGATAGTTTTTCAATTCACCGCGTGTTGAAGATGTGGATGATGAACCGAAACCAAATCCGGTGTAGCTAATCATACTTGCCCATGAAAAACCATGTGAAACAGATGTAGTATTTGCTAAAGGTGCAGGGGGATACAGTTTGGCCTCCTCCATATTTTTCATTATATGCAGTAAATATGTTGTTAACTTTTGCTTGCACATTTTGAATGGTTATAATGTCAGAATGCACCCTTAATTTTTCCCCTATACCCTTAAGCAAATATTCAACACCAGCTAATTTAACTCTTGGAACCAATACAACGGCTATGCAATACAAAGGTGGAACACGTTCCCAATATTTTTTGAATTTTTGTTTCATGAACTCAACAGATTCCCTAAACATGTCAAAATCTGTATGTATATCAAAGGTTGCAGCAATGTCGTACAATTTATGTAATGCATGAGGAGAGGTGGGATAGTATACACCTGAGAGTTGGAGAGTGCCTTCGTAAAAAACCTTTAAGAAATTGTAGAAGCATGAAGCAATTTGCCAATCAACTTCTTGAAGCGGCTCAGTTGGATTCTTCAAGTTGTAATACGCGGTTACGACCTCTTTGTATGGTAGGCACGCGTTCAGCATCAAATATGTTGAATTCCACTGGTGTCCTATGTCAGTTGGAAGTTTTCTAGGTTTCATACTTGCTCTCTTGCAAAGTTTAGCAAACTCTTCAATTCGAGAGCCAGAACTTGCTATGTAACCCAAGGCCGTTCGAATACTTTCCCAAAAACCTTGAAAAAATTTCATGCCATCTTGAACACACAAGTTAATAATATGACAAGCACATCTTTGGTGACAAAGTGTTTCATCATGTTGTGGTCTCAATGTTGTTTTGAAAAGGTTAATAGCAGTAGTATTAGCAGATGCATTATCAAATGTGATGCTCAAAACCTTTTCTTTAATGCCATAAAAATCAAAAACTTCCATGATGACATCATGAATGGCCTTGGCATCATGCCGATAAAGCATTGGTCGAAAAGCAATTAACCTTTTTTGAAAAGACCAATCTTTATCTACATAATGTGTAGTTACACAGATATAACTAGTTTTGGTACGACCTTCCCACAAATCAGATGTGCCTGCAACAGATGCAGTGAAGGAACTAAATTCAGTTACTAACTTTTCCCTCATTGAATAAAAAACTTTCATGGTGTCAGCTCTTGTGGTAGTTCTTGAAACACGCCTATATTGTGGATTATAAGCATTTTGAATATACTCCTCAAAGGCTGGATCATCGGCAAGACTAATTGGTTGTTGAGCACTAGCCAGATATCTAGCATGCCATTCTCTAGCTCTTTATTGGTCATATGATCAATTGGTAACACTACCATCAGGGCTAAATTGAAGTGTTTGTTGACGGCAATCAACGCCGCCTACACCATGCTTAGCTTCACATTTTTTGCGATGCCTCTCTAAGTGACCAATGCCATAAGAGGATTTACCTGTGTAGTCTTGTTTACACACTTTGTAAATTGCACGCTCTTCTGTTACACCATTCTCATTTGTACGTGTCACTAGATCAAAGTAACTCCACACTTGTGAAGTTCGTTGAATTTTTCTTTTGCCCTTACGAGTGACTTCAGAGGAGCCATCAACTTGAGATAGTAAGTCAACTCCAACTTCTTCCAGTGGATCATTAAATTGTTCTTCTTCGTTGATCACCAAATGTGAAACGTTGGGTCTGGCTCTATGTGATGATGCCATAGCTTCAATAAAAAATAACAATAAATTAACGTAATATAAAAATTAAATAAAATAATTATACAATAAAATTAACTTATAACAATACCAAATTAATGAACAACAAATGAAATAAATTATACCTTCAAGTTTTTTTTTCCTTTTTGAAGAACTCTAA
>CAMOHE010046905.1:2961-27206 GCA_946598075.1 Artocarpus hirsutus
GAAGAGAGAGAGAGGTGAGCGAGAGAAATGGGAGGAAAGAGAGAGAAAATGAAATAAATAGAGAAAAATAGTGAAAATGGTTGCACAGAACTATGTGCAACAACACACTATTTTTCAAATCAAATTGCTTTGTAAAAATTTAAATTAACAATTAAAAACAATTTAGGATAATTAAAAATCATTAAAAGAGTAAAATTATACAAGGTTACTAAATTTCCACAAAATATTCAAATTAGATTTAAAATGCTCATTAAGACACACTAATCCACCATTTATCATTCTAATACCATTTAATTAACTTCGGGGTGTTACACACGCACCAGTCGTGGATGAAGAATAGGAAAGAAGGCTAGTTGGTTGAGATTCTTTTGGAACGCACATCTCTTTATAGACTATAGGAGCTTTTTTGCAAACGAGGTTAGTAAGATCTGGTTAATTTATGCATATAGTGTGTCAAACTTGTGTTTTGTAAAATACTCTGATATAAAATTTTTAAAATTCTGCTGCATACTATTTTTCTAACAAAATTGTCACCTTTCCATAAAAGGGTAAAATTGCAAAGTTAGGTCAGAATGGGTTTTTACTGCAAAACAGGCATCGGTGTCTCAACCTCATTCTCAATGTTTTAAAAATAGCAAAACATAAGTTTTAAATGACAAATATAAGCTAGAAAAGTTTCAAAGACTCATCGAGGGCAAAAATGTTATATTTTGCCCCAAAAAAAATCAAACGGACCCCAAAAAGCTTGAAATAGAAAAATGCCCATAGTGGAAAATTTTGCCAACTTCAAGGGTAACGGGAAGACATTTGTAGATAAGTAAATAAGTTCTATTATAACTACGTCTAAAGAAGAAGAAGAAGAAGAAGAAGAAGAACACCCGCTAATAACCAATTTGGTGGTTAATGGTTATGTTTAGTTATTGACAAAGGGATCGATATTAAGTAAACTAATAATAGAAAATTATCCAAATAGGACTCAAAGGTGATTCCTAAAGGGGACAGAGAAAATTGTTTCAAATATGGAGCAATTAGCTAATAAGTACCAAATCCCACCAACAGGGTAAATAGTAATAATTTTGTCTTAAGGAAAAAGTTTATTGTAAAAAAAGAAAATGAAAGAGATTACTTTGATAGTATGCTCAATTTAGTGTTGTACCAACCTCTAGACACAGGAGGAGTTCTAAGGAATGTTACTGTCTTAGTGTTACAATGACCATTATGCATATTTGGTACAAACACTTAGGCCTTAGTTAAGTACAAGTTATAATGAAAGTTCATAAATGAGCATAATTGGATCATACAAGTTAGTAGAAAGTTCATCATATGGGCTATGTTTGGATTTACTAAGCAATAGCTCACTTAGTTGTCATGTCATAGGAAATTCAGCCAAAAAGCTAGAATAGTATCAATGTAGAGCTGGCCATGGTGGATGGACAATTATATAGATAGGGTATAAATGCCATTGCAGTAAAGCTTCGGCTATGGATATATATATATATATATATATATATTTGGTAATGATGAGTATGTAATATTGGAAAAAAATATATTGTACAAGTTATGTTTTGAAACGTTAATTAAGCATATGTAATGCAACTTCTGTAAATGACTACGGTTAAGTGGATTGTATTGTTTTAAACTTAAAGTAAAATTACGATTTTAGTTTTATTTGAAAAAATGTATGTATTTTTCAACCTTTAAACAAAACTTAAAATAAGTAAAAGAATGCTTAGTTACAATTCGAAAAAGGAGGATTGTGACATTCTATGGGGGCACAGTTGTAATTTTTTCAAAACAAGGGCATAACAAAAAATTTAAACTACAAAATAGAAGGAAAACTTCAAATTTTGAGAAATAAGTGTACCCCCACTCACTCAAACGTAGCTCCGCCAGTGGACCTAAGACCATATGTGTAAGATGTTTATTTTTAATGTTCATTAAAATGAACAATGACATTAAAAGAAATGGTTGATTATAAAAGGTGTACACAATTTAGATATATTTTAATGACTATTGAATTTAATCACTAATGATATGGTTGCAAGACTGTTACATTTTATTAACCAAAAAATGTAATTACTTATATATGTTGTAAAAATAGAACATATCATTAAAATATAGCTGTTATCCCAAAAAAATAAAAAAATAAAAAGGTATATTTTAATAAGAACAATATATGCTTTCAAAAGAAATAAGAACAATAGATTGTTCATAAAACTAATAACTAAGATATCAACGATTGTCAATAGGGGTCATTTACATTTTTATACCATGTATTTTAGGTTTATTCAAATGCTTTACTTTAAATTTTTATCTCATCGAATATATACTTTCAGATTAGATTTAATATATAAATTTATATCGTTTCCCAATCAATCTTCATTTATTGACTAAAAAATATCCAAATACTGTATTAATAAACAAAAAAGCTTTAAAAAATTAAAAAAATTATACTAAGGTTTTTAACTTTTAAAATATATAGAATGCCTTAAAAATAAGTGTTTTGTGTGTTTTTGTTTTTATTTTTTTCTTTTTTAAAAATTTAATTTTATTCTCTTTTACTTAGAGAAAAATTGGTTATTTTAAATGTCAAAATTAACAATTGGCTGAAGCAAGAGATAGATTTGTGCATTTAATTTAATATAAAGGTATACATTTGATGAGATCAAAATTAAAATGTGTAATTTTTAAAAAAGATAAATGTCCCTTGTCATATTACTAACTATATTGCATATTTGTATGATGACAACGTAATTTCATAGCTAATAAAGGAAAAATTAACTGTAGCATGATACTTAAGGAATTGACTGCATATTAGCAAAATCTCCTTGTGGTTGTTTGCCATTCAAGTCAAACTGTAGTTCCTAAAAGTACGATTTTTGGTTCTTGTCTAGCTTAGTTTCTACCGTTTAATAACTTCTAACTTCTCATCTCGCTCATTTTGATTGCTTATTGTATATCATTTTTTTTATAAACATGCTTTTGCCAGATCTTTATTATTTTTTTTATACAACCCGAAATATTTTTTAAAATGTATTTATATATTATTGTCATTTTTTGAAAAATAGTGTTTTTTAATGTAGATTTGGAATAATCTTTTTTAGTTCAAATGAATGGGCGCCATGCGAAGGATTAGCCCAAGACCAAAACATTCCTGAAGAAAAAATGGCCCTATTATGGTCATGAATGCAAAGGAACAAATGACAAAGAAAAAGATATATATATATATATATATATATCAATAAGAACAATATATTGTTCATAAAACTAGGGAGGTGGTCTGTTTTGGCTGTCAGAGCAGGTTGACTCTATAGTAGACACATTGGTATGGTAAACATAATGGTGGTCGCATGCTAGATTGGACTTTAAAGTATAATTGATTTAGTAATTATTTTATTTAAGTTAAATCAATTCACTTAGAAAATCATTTATGTGCCATCTTAATTTGAAAGTAGATTCATAACTCGATATTTGTAGCATGTATCTTTTGATATACTAAAGACATGAATTTTGATGAATGAAGGTTTTATTCTCAGCATGTTGAAGATATTACTTATATTTAAAGAGTATAATCCATAGAATACGGTATCCATAACTATCTAACAAATTGTCAATATAATCCTCCAAAAGTATTATTTGGAAAATTGAAAAGAGGATGTATATGGTAACTAAATGATTTTCGATTTGTATTTTTTACGAACAGAATTTGTCCAAGAAGTTAAATAATGAAACTTTGACATAAAATAATTAAAACAAAACTTATCTTTCATTATAGTTCATTTATTATTCTCTCATTGCCACAAAAAAAAAAAAGAAAGGCAAATCTATCATCATCTACATCACCAACGAGGGCTGATTGATGAACGATGACAAAGCCTAAGTCGTGGTCCATGACTAAATAAGAGCCTCTTGCTCAATGGTCACTATCAATGCCAAAGAAGACCATCGGTTGGGGAGGGAGGGGGAGGCAGGGTGTTTTTGGACAATCAAAAAGTTTTAGAAACAAATGTGCTATTAATTTTCACACCTAAAATTATGCTATTAATTTTTATTCACTCCTTTAAATGTGCTATTTCCCTCGTCCTCTCATCATTTAATAGTTTATTTATTTTTTTGGGTAGTTAAACAGAATAATTGATCTTTATGATCATTACATATAAATATATCTATATATATATGAAAAAATGAGTGAAATTAATAAAGTGTAAAAGATAAGAAAAATTAATAGATTGATAGCAAACCAAATTGGAAAAAAAAAATTGATAAAATGCAAAAGAATTACAAAAATTAGGAATTGAAATATTTATTTATGTGATCATGATTGTATTAGAAAACGATTACGTCGTAGAATTTAAAAAAATTTTAATTAAAATGTTTTTCTAAAACAAGTTAGACATGCTATGTATATAAATTAATAAAAGATCTTTTGTGCTTTTCTAGCATACCAGAAAACAGTAGGAATTGCTACTAGAGAAAACTACCGGAAGAGCCTCAACCAACTGGTCTTCCTTCCCATTCTCTTTCCACGATCGGCATGCCATTGATCGCACATTGTTGAGTTTTTCTATAGTAACCTCTTCTTCCAACCACTTAAAAAAACCAAGAGCTAAGGTTCAAGATGTTAAATAATAGCTCTATAGGAGTTTCAAAGTTTCTCTCTCTAAAATATTATCCCTAAGTTTCTCAAATAATCTAAGAAACAATAAAAAATAGTTCCCTTCATATAATAGTCGGATTGGGGCTAGTCCATATCATATTTGGACGCAAAATTAGAATCAGACATAAAATCCATGCTAAAAACAAGTGAAACGTTTTTTGTTGAAAAACCAAGTACGGTCGACCAGTAGGCCTAAGATAACATGGTGTGGTTAACACAAATTTTAGTTTCTTAAAGAATAGGACGATATTTAGGTTTCATTTCCAATCATTATAGTTCTCGCCAGTTAAAATATTTTTATCAAGTATCAAAAATAAAGTGGTTTTAGATATTTTGATCTATAATAAAGATTCATATATCAAACATATGCAAACATTCAATAACAATTTAGTAAGATAACACAAACAAGTAAGCATACAATATATTTATATATCAAAACTTTGAAAAAATCACAACTTTACGACAATAATTCCTAACTCAAGATTCAACAAGCTACTTAAGGGAGACTTGTCATATTCAATTAGGAACACGGATCTCCTCCAATTAGTATATACCATCTAAGACTTGTCTTATCTTGTATATACTAATAATCACTTTCTTTCGACATTAACTTTATTAACAGAGCTCTTAGGAGAGATTAAAAATAAAATTAATCTTGAGTGTTTAACCATCATTTCAACTACTTTATCATATGTTTATAATCAACACCTAGGAGTAAACAATGATAAAACATGCTAAAGAAAATTATACTCTTGAAGATCTAACAAGTTACATGATGCATCCCTTTCAAGGGGTTAGAACCATCATATGTTACCTATAGATCAACGATAGAGGCCTTAGGTCCTCTCTTCGAAAACTTTCTCCCACTTAATATTTTAGAAATCAAGGTTTTATGTTAACATGACTGAACCATTTTTAATAAGCGGCGCTCCCTATTTAACATGATATGTTATCAACATACATGGCAAAACATATTATAATGTAAACCAGCAACACAACAAGCACAGCTACGAGCAATATAATAAACAATCATAATATTATGGTTCCACCCTAGAGAAAAGAAAATAAAGTTATATAAATTAATCGAAATATTTATTGATTCTTCATCTTGTATCTTCTAGTAGTATCCTTCTTTACGTAATGTCCATCTTCAATTTCAATCTCATATAGATCGAATTTTATTCTCTAGTTATCATAAAATCTCATTTATTTTTCTCAAAACTATTTTATAAAAGAAAAACCACACAAAAATAACAGAAAATGGCTTTCTACCGCCTTACGGTCAACGGCGTCTGTGTAAGGTGGTCAACTAGGGCATTGTGGTCTAGAATCTAAGAAGCCTTTTTCTTCATTATTTCTTTAGTTTTAATTTTATTTACAATTTAAAAAACTTATGAAAAATTTTGCAAACGCAAAAAATAAATAACCCAACAATCAATTCTGTCTTTTCTTTGAATAGTTATTTTAATATAAATTTACAAACCAAAATTAAAATAATAAATCCTAAACCGTGATGATAGACCGTCATCTAATTACATGAAAAACCTAAATATATATTCTAACCTCTAAGGAGTCATAACCTGTATAATTAATTAATTAATATAACATTTAAAACAAAATTTTAATCAATAATAATTAATGAATAAACATTCACCATATAATCTCATGACAATATATAACTATATAGAAACCCTAGAGTATCAACTCTCTAAATATATAATTCAAATATAGAAGAGATTAAAATCACATAATTTATGTACATAGCATGATCATAAACTAGTAAAAAACTCCGTAAAACCTAGCTTTGATACCAATTGTTAAAAAACGATTATGTAGTAAAATTTAATAAATTTTTAATTAAAATGTTTTCCCAAAACAATTTAGAGATGATATATACATATATTAATGAAAATTCTTTCATACCTTTTTAGTAGATAAAAAAACTATAGGAATTGCTACTAAAGAAAACTACTTGAAGAATCTCAACCAACTAGTCTTCCTTACTATTCTTTTTCCATTATCAGAATGCAGGTGGTCGCACGTCGTTCAATTTTTCCTTAAGTGACCTCTCTTTCTAACCACTTAAGAAAATTAAGAGCTAAGATTCTAGATATTAAACAATAGCTCCATGGGAGTTTTAAAGTTTATCTCTCTAGAATACTCTCTCTAAATTTCTCAAGTGATCTAAGAAATAATCAAAAATAGTTCCATTTATATAGTGGTTGGATTGAGGTTAGTCCATATCAAATTTGACCTCAAAATTCAAATTAGACTCAAAATCCATGCTAAAGACGCATGAAATGCATTTTGCTGATAAATCGACATGCGGTTGACTGCACCTTTGTAATGCAGTTGATTGCGTCATTGTGGTGAAGTTGCCAGGTGTGTTTTCATACTTCTTAGACTTATCAGATTCACCTAATTTGAACCGATTAGATAAATTCCATCTTCTTTGACCCATGTATCATTTATAGAGCCTCAATTTAATTCAAATAATCTAATAAAGATGTTATCTTATTAAAACAATCATATACAGATAATCTCATACAAATAATTTAACATGTTTATCTTGAATAAATTCATAAAATTAATTCAACCAATAAACCAATATGAATTATTAATTCCAATTTATCGAATTTTAGTCAATCTAAAAAAAAATATAAGTTGTCAATCTATAGGAAAAACATGTTATATCATTATAGGAAACATTATAAGCTAGTAAAGAGGATCTGATGCACATTTATAGATCTAGCTCCTATAATTAATGAATAACAAATCCCCAAAACATATTTTTTAAAATTATCAACTCTAAAGCTATTCCACTAAAATCTTTGAGAACTACATAAAATTATTAAACTCCAACAAGTTTATTGTCTTTATCATAATGTATAACATCTCCATAGGATATTTATAATTGGCTTAAGGATGAATTTCATTTTTCGTTCTCAATTAATTTTATTTTATGTTCCAATATCTCACTATTGAAATACTTACTATTCAGAACAAAAAACAAATAGTATACCATTTGGTTACACATATATATATCCAAATGGTTGAGCTCCTAGTTTCCAATTACAGCATAATGCCTATAAGAGAATATCATTAACTTCACAAAAGAGCTATGGATTTCATATATATGAATAATGAGTCTACGTTAATCAAGAGTCATATCTCCAATATACCAGTACGTGCTCTATTATCTATTTCAAGATGTTACCCTTCGGTACATCAAAAGACACAAGTCAAGAATACAGGCCCATTAATGCATTTTAGAATTAAGATATGATACATATGATTGTTTAAAGTAAATTCATTTGAAGAAAGAGAATTATTAATTAAAACAATTTATCTTTAGTCTTGATCCAATATATCATTATCTATAACAATATAGCAATGTTTCTACTCGTGGAGTCCAACTTCAATGACCAAGACAAGGATGTAGACAACATAACAATCTTAACAAGAATAAAGTGCTTAACTTTATTTCCTTGATTGCGGACCTTATCATTTTAACTATCACCTTTAAGATTTATGTCTTATGCCTAATCTGTTCATCATATACACGATCTTAAAGGTTTGGACTTACAATCTTAAAATTTTATTTGTTTATCATATATTCAACAAATATAAATATAAAGAGGACAACATTTGATATATTAAAATGAATAATAAACTCTTTATTGATTGAATATCTCCAAAAAAAATTTACATCATTTAATCCTTAGGGCACCCAGTATAACAATCTCCCAGTTGTCCTAAGTGAGTAAATGTGACATGTTACGTATCCCCATAGTCTCTAGTGCTTCTTGAAATCCCTCATTGGTAGTGTATTTGTAAAAGGATCAACTATATTGTCCTCGAATGTGATTTTGCATATGCAGCATGTCCATTCTCTATGAAGTTCTTTATCACATGATACTTCTAATATATATGTTTAGTCTTCTTGTGAAATCTTGGTTCTTTTGTATTAGCTATCGTTGCAATGTTATCACTGTATAACATTATCGGCTTACCCATGTTAGGAAGTACCTCAAGCTCTTTAAGAAACTTGTAAAGCCACACAACTTCTTTCGAAGCTTCACTAGCTACCATATAATCAACCTCCATCATTGAATCTGAATACAATCTTGCTTAGCACTTCACCAAATAATAGCGCCTTTTCCTAGAGTAAACATAGATCCTAAAGTCGATCTTTTCGAATCTAAACAAAATTAAAAATCTAAATCAGTGTATCCAAGAGGTGTTTAATCTTCACCAAAATAAACTAGCATATAACCTCTAGTACTTCTCAAGTACTTGAAAATATGCCAGTCCGTAACCCAATGGTTTGTTCTTGGATTTGACTGAAATCGACTCACTATCAAACCGCATAACATATGTTAGGTCATGTATAAAACATGGCATACATGAGACTACCTACTGTCAAAGAATAAGGCATCTTCTTTAAGTATTCTCTTTCTTCATCAGTTTTTGGACCGTTTCTTTTAGAAAGAGTAATCCCAGATCCAGATGGTTGCCCATCTTTCTTGGAATTCTACATTTCATACTTCTTGAGACTGTTGTCTATGTAGCTTAGGATAAAGTCATCATTTTGTTTTTCTTACCTTGAAAATTTTGGATACCCAATACATAATTAGCTTAACTCAAGTCCTTCATGTCAAATTACTTAGTCAACCATAATTTGATTAATCACAATACTCCAATGACATTGCCACCAAGCAGAATGTCATCTACATAGAGCAGCAGAAAAACTATCTCTTCCTATCCTTAATATGTTTGTAAACACATGGGTCATCCATGTTTTGTTCGAACCCATAAGTCTTGATTACTTGATCCAATATTATGTTCCAAGAACGGAAGCTTGCTTAAGTTCATAAATAGACTTTAGTAGCTTACAGACCTTATTCTCTTGACTTTTACCTTTGAACTGTCTGGCTATACTATATATATGGTCTCATCAAGATAGCCATTCAAAAAAGCTATCTTAACATGCATTTGCTAAATCTTGTAATTGAGAACGGTAGTAATGGAAAAGAAAATACGAATGGATTTAAGCATGACTATAGGTGAAAAGGTTTCCTAATAATCGATTCCTTCTTTTTGCATGTATTTCCTTACTACCAATCTAGCCTTGTAGATTTCAACGTTCCCATTTGCACCTCTTTTCCTCCTATAGACCCACTTATACCTTATAGGTTTTACCTCTTCAAGAAGATCCACAAGCTCCTAGACTTGATTAGTCTTCATAGACTTCATTTTAGTGTTCATAGCTTCTGTTTAGAGTTTTGAATCAACATCCTCTATTGCTTCTTTTCAAGTATAAGGATCCCTATCATGATAAACCAGTTTAGCCACGTAAGCTTCACTATTGAACATATACCTTTTAGGTTAACGCCCATTCCTCCCATTATGCCAAAGCTCCCTAGGTTGTTGTTTGGTCCATTTTTCTATGTTAATTGGATTGGTTTCAACTAAAACCCTTGGAGTGATTGAATCATTCACCATCTCTTTGATTATCACTCTACTATGAGGCTTAAAGTCGTTCATGTAACTTTCCTCAAGGAAAGTCACATTCGTTGAAACCACAACTTTATTTTTGTTTGGGTTGCTTTGAACATGCTTCCAACTTATTCATTTTCTTGTTCAGGACATGAGCAGGACATCTCTATATTCAAATATAGTTTAAGGATGTCTTTTTACCTATCCATAACTCGTGAGGAGTTTTAGGAATCAATTTTAAAGGCACATTGTTCAAAAGATAACATGTGGTTTGTAGTGCATATCCTTAAAAAGATAAAGACAATATTGAATAACTCATCGTGAACCTAACTATGTCTAACAAAGTCATATTCTTTCTCTCAACCATGCCATTTTGCTAGGAGTGCATGGCACAGTCAAATAGGATAAAATATCATTTTTTAATAAGTGTTAGGACTCATTGGAGAGGTACTCTACACCTTGATCGGATCGAAATGTCTTTATGGGTTTACCTGATTGCTTTTCCACTTCAACTCGAAACACCTTAAACCTGTCAAAAGTTTTGCTCTTATGATGTATTAGGTAGAAATACCCATATCTCGAGTAATCATCGATAAAAGTGACAAAATATTCATACACTCCTTGTGCTTTGATGTTCATGGGACCATAAACATTACTATGCACAAGTTCTAGAACCACTTTGGCTCGATTGCTCTTAGATCTGAATGGTTTTTTGATCATTTTGCCCTCCAAACAAGATTCACGTTGTAGTATACATTCTACCTCTAAATGATTTAAAGGTCCATGCCTTACCAACCTTTGATTCCTATTCAGGCCAATATAACCTAATCGCAAGTGCCAAAGATAAGTCTTATTAAAATGAGAAGTTTTAAGTTTTTTAGACTTATTGTTAATCCCAGTGTTTAGCATTGAGTCCATTTTAGGTTTGATAACATACAGGTTATTTTGTATCCATGCACTACAGATAAAAGATTTGCTTTTATAAAACACAATTTTATTATTAAAAGAAACTGAATAAGAATCCTTAAATGAACAAGCAATAGAAAAAAAAATTCCTTTTGAGTTTCAGAATATAAAAAAACTCTCAAAACTAAACTCCTATAACTATTAAAATAAAAATGGATGTCTCAAACTGCTTTAGCCAACACTAAGGATCTATCGGCCATTTGTAACATGAAGTGCTCATTTAAAAGACTTCTTGTTTCCTTGAACTTGTTATTTAGCTTGGAATTCCTTGCAATTCTTCTTGATGTGTCTGACCTTCCTACAAAAGAACCACTTTTGCTTCTTTGGGTTCTTCTTCTTTTACTTTTATTCTTGCTTTTTGTTAGAATAGAAGACTTCTCGTTCTTAGCTTTTTGCTTCTTTCTATTCCCAAAATTAGAATTGGAGCCAAATGCAACCGAAAAGTTTGCCTCGCCACCAACTAGAGCTTCCCTGACAAAGTTTTCAAATCTCTTGCAACTGCTCCATCAACTCAATCAAAGTCACATTCTGTCTATTGCTCAAGTTTTATGAAGCTCTAAACGGGATGAACTCCTTAAAAAGAGTCTCCAAAACTATAGTCATATGGAATTCAACATCAATGTCAACTCTATAAGTTTGAGCCCCAACGAGGTAACCCCTGACTAATATCATATACTCCTTACAAGTGTCCTCTATTTTTGCTTGCAGTTAAGAAACTTCCAAAGAACCCCCTACCGCTTTGTCAAGACTTGACCTCCAAACATGTCCTTAGGATTATCCATTATTTGACGTATAGTCTCATGATCTTCATGTTGAGCCTATAGCATGTTATTTATGCTAGCTATGATACAGCAGCGGGTCTAATCATTAGCATCTTTCCAATGATCATACTCTTGGTTAGCACAAATTTTAGTTTCCCAAGGGATAAGACGATATTTAGGTTTTGTTTTCAATCAGTATAGTTCTCACCAATTAAAATGTTTTTATGAAGTATCAAAAAAGCATTTTTAGACATTTTCCTCTATAATAAAGATTCATATATCAAACATAAGCAAACATTCAATAACAATTGAGTAAGACAACACAAACAAGTAAGCATACAATGTGTTTATGTGTCAAAACCTTAAAAAAATTACAATCTTACAACGATAATTCCTAACTCAAAATTCAATAAGCCACTTAGGAGAGGCTTGCCAATTTAATTGGGAACACGAATCCCCTTCGATTAGTATATACAATCTAAGACCTGTCTAATCTAGCATATACTAATAATTGCTTTCTTTGGCCATTAACTTTATTAACAGAGCTACTAAAGGAGATTAATAATAAATTAATCTTGAGTGTTTAACTATCATTTCAACTACTTTATCCACGATTTATAATCGACGTCAAGGGGTGAACAGCGATAAAACATGCTAAAGAAAATTATACTCTTGGAGATCCAGCCTAGTACATGATGCGTCCCTTTTTAGGAGTTGGAACCACCATGTGTTACCTATGGACCAATGATGGAGGTTTTAGGTCCTTTCTTCGAAAACCTTCTCTTACTCAATATTTAAGAAATTAAGGTGTTATGTAAATATGCATGAACAATTTTTAATGAGTGACACTCCCTATTATATATGACATGTTATCAATATACATGGTAAAACATATTATAATGCAAACAAGCAACACAACAAGCAAAGCTACAAACAATATAATAAATAATTGTAATATTATGGTTCCATCTTAAAGAAAAAAATAAATATTACAAAAATTAATTGAAACATTTTATCGATTCTTCATCTTGTATCTTCTAGTAGTATCCTTCTTTAAGTAATGTGTATTTAACTTGAATCTCATATAGATTGAATTTTATTATCTAGTTTTCAATCAAGAACATTAGCTCTAGGTTTTCTCTAGTTGTTAGAAGGAAAGTCACCAGAGGAAACACTATACAATCTGTGACCATTTGCACTCCGATCATGGATAGAGTATAGCAAAAAAGACTAGTTGGTTGTAGTACTTCTGGAAGGTTCTTCTCTACGCAGATTTGAGTCCACTACGATATACAAAAGAGGTTAGTTAGCATATCAAACTTATGTTTTGGGAAATACTTTAATTTAAAATTTTTAAAATTCTATTATGTACTGTTTTCCAACATCCTCCATGAAGGATCACCTCATAACACCACTGAGCAACAGCCAGAGCCTGTTGCATTTGTGGATGGAAAACCTGATGAATGCTTGATGAAGAAGACTGTGTATGGATGGAAAACCTCTTTTCGAAGAAAAAATTCAATAGAAACACTCATGCTATAGCTCAGGATGAATACATAAAATGCTATGTCGTTTTTTCTTTGTTTCTTCGGGATCAACCTGTTACTAAGAGTTACTGGTCACACCATCTTAGTTGTTACTAAGAGTTACTGGTCACACCATCTTAGTTGTGCCTTCATCTCATCCTCATCGTTGAAGGCAATATCAATGGTTGAAAATACAAGGAAAACGATTCCGATGGCAGAGCAAAAGAACTAGCCTATAAATATGTAATATGATATATATTAATGTATCTAGCGGAAAAAAAAAGTTCCGAATGGTATATATATTTTCTAAATGGGCTTCAACAAATTTACCTTTAGCGTAGCCCTAATGATTTACCTTTAACAAATTTGTGATTAAAAAAACTAAAATGTTAACTACTTGTGTAAATTCCAAAAAAATAAACATATTTTGATGTTTAAAAAAAGTCTTATCTTTACACTTGTATTATTGATGTTAGATTTTCACTGGCGTAGAGTAGCTTTGGTAGTGGTTGCAGAATGGCCTTCGTATATGGTGTGGCCTTGATATATAGAGTTAGTATGTGGAGTGCCCTTGGCAATGGTGGTTGTGGAGTGGCCTTAATAACTATCTACAATGATTCTTATTATAGTGAAACAAATTACAAGGATAATAAATGCTTACATAAAAAAACATAAAATGCAAAATAATAAATTACAATTGCTTTTTTAAAACAAGAAAGTCAAATACATAATTGATATGATATATTACATTTATCATGAAATTAAAGAAAGAAACTGAAGAAAGAAAAAGGAAAGAAGGACCATTCCCCAAAAACCCTAGAAAGAGACTATCACGTTCGCAATAGTTTTTAACATGTTCATTAGTGAAAAGAAATAAGGACCATTCCTCAAAAACCCTAAAAAAAGACCATCCCGTTCCCAACAGTTTTTCATATGTTCATTATTGTAAAGAACTATTCATTATGAACACATATGCAACTATTTATAATTTTATATTTCATTATTGTAAAGAAGACATCATTATCAAAACGAATAAAAACAGTATAAATTTAAGTAAAACAATGATCCTAAGCTTCATTGTCAGAAAATAATAAGTTCTAAAATTTGTCAAAAAGTTTTCATTGTCAAAATAAATATGAAAATTATAACAAGGTAGTGAAGCAACTTGTAATTTAGAATAATTTCATTGTATCATTACTGTAAAAAAAAGTCATTCTAAAAAATAAAAAATAAAAAAACCATATGTTTAGTCTGTGAAAATATTTTCAATGCACAACAATGAATACTTCTCATTATGAGAATGTTTTAACTAAACTAAAATTGATGAAAAAGAAAGCAGAATACACAAACGAAATAAAAGTATGTAAATGACATATAATATTTGAGAAACTAATTGCACGAAGTCAACAATAAACTAAAATATGAACAATTATTGAACCAAAAGAAAGAGCCCTAAATATATAATAGGGCATAATTGGTAGCAATGACGTGAATAAACAAGTGCAATTAAGGAAAAAGGCAAATTATTGATATTAATTTATACAATTTAAGTTTGATTTATTGCATGAAGTCAACATGATAAACTATACAAGTACAAATATGTAAATGTATAACAACACCCAAAATAAAAAACATAAAAAATAAAAATTTGCCTAAAATTATATAGTAGGGCATAATGGGCATTCTAAATCGCTAAAATTTAAAAAATAAATAGCATTGTAATATTATTTAAAAGTAGACAATTTTAGACTCAATATGCTTAAAATAAACACTTTGTGTAAATACTTCTATTAAAAAATATAATATCTTGTATAAAAATTTTATAAGTAGAACATAATTGAGAAAAAAAAATATATATAAAGGATACATTAAAAAAGAAAGAATATTAAAGTAAAAAACATTAAAAATACAAGATTTCTAAACAAAAAAGAAAAAGAAAGAAGTAGCTGAAGTCAAAAAAAAAAAAATACAAGAACCATTCCCACTGGTATACATATAATTATATATACGCGTGTGTGTTTATAAATAAATAAGTATAAAAATTTTAAAATACCAACTTTAGAACGCAACATACGTTTTAGTAGGGTAGAAAAATAAGGGAAAAGTTTGGAGAAGGGTTTGTAGAAAAACTAGTGAATCATGAGTCTTTGATGGTGAGGGAATTGAGAAAGAAAGAAAGTTCTAACTATATAACGTCCACTATTTTTATATTCTTTATTATTATTATTATTATTGAAAAGAAAAGAGAAGTGCTGATATTCCACGAAACAAATAGCATGTCAAATGAAAGAGCGAACCAAATGCTATCTTAGCAAGAAATTCAATAACTATGAGACAATCTATAAAATTCTAAACATAATGCCTACCTATTAAATGTTGAATTATATGATCATGTTGATGAACTCACTCAAGTTGTGGCTGAGCCACATTACACTTAATGGGGGCATGCTACCTTGAAAAAATATATATTTTTTGAAAGAAAAATTTTCAAAAGTTTTAATAATATTCCTAATAAATTAAGAAATTTGTAGTTGTACTCATACTTAACAAATTTACTTTGTGCCCCCATTTAAATAATTGATTACTCTAATTGCACCCAACCTATTTCTATTATATTTCATACTGTCCCTTACTGAAAATTTTCTTGGCTCCACTATTAGGTTCAAATATCTCTTTGAAAAGCTAACCCTCACGATCTTATCTACAGCTTTTTTCTTTTATCCTACTCTTATTGGTATTTTGCTTCTTTTCCTCTCTATTTTTCATTCTTCTTCAATTGGTAGTTTTGGAATAAAGAGGTCATATTCAAAAAGTTTCAAAAAATGTTTGATGTCTTTTTACCCCTTGTTTTTGTTTTTGTTTTTGTTTTTTTTTTTTTGTTTTTTTACTCAAAGGAGCCTTGTCCTCAATTAATTTACTACTTTGCTAGAACCCTGCCTAGTTATTTACCTTTAACAAATTAATGATTAAAAAAACTAAAATATTAACAATTTATGTAAATTCTAAACAAAGAGAAATTTTGAGGGTAAAAAAAAAGAAAATCTCATCTGTAAATTTACATCATTGATGTTAGAGTCTCATACTTGTGTCACACAAATAAAAAATCAACGACAATGACATAAATTCGAACAACAAAGAAGCCATGGTGTACTACCTAATTTGTTTTTGAAAAAGTAAAAGTGAAAATAAAAGAGGATTTTTACGGTGGGAATCACTATGATGGTGCACGTTTTAAAATAATTAAATCTACTCAAAATTATTATATATATATATATATTTGCAAATGAAAAAACAGATATCTACAAGCGGATATCTTTTTTAGTTTTCACCAAAAAAATTATCAAAATAAAATAAAAAATAATTGGAAACAAACAACTTAATTGAAAATTTAGTCGAGCCAAACACTATGCAGTAAATTAAGTAGTATACCACTTTTTTATTACTACTATACTATTGTGTTCAACCATTTTTTCCCCTCCCTTTGATCCATTCTATTTCTTGTAACTAAAAACGCTAACATATCTTTAAATAATATATATTTGTCTAACCTTAACTCAAAATATTTAGACACAAGTGTCTTTATATTTGTTGAAAGTGATATTTTTCAAACTTCTCATGTTAGCGACAAATGAAGGCAGCCTAGTTAGTTGTAAATTACTTTACTCTAACCATAAATTAGGGTTTGAGATACGTTGAACTTTACTTAAAAATGATAGCATTTCCCCTCCATTGTATTTAAAAAAAAAAATCTCATATAAGCATTAAATTTTAAAACAATTTCATACTGGGGATTTCAAATTGACCCAAGACCGCGTGGCTGAGCCCGTATAAATAGAGGATCAAAAACAACTAGGCCAAACAGTCCCTGCAGAATAACAGTGATAATAACCATAATGGGGGATTTTTAAAAATAACTTTTTCAAAAAATTTTATTTTGGTCAATGATTTCTTTTTTTTTGTTTTTGTTTTTGGGTATCAAAAAACTAGCTTTTTGAGCATTAAAACAGTTTTAGTTTTTTTTTTTATTTCCACCTTGGTTATGTTCCTCTCTTCGATACAGTCTTTTTTTAAAAAAAAAAAACTGAGACAACTTCAATGTTCAAAAAAAACTTTTTTTATATATATAAAAAAAAGATCATTTATTTATTTTTAAATTTTCTTTATCCTTTTTTTCAAATTTTGCCATAATAATAATAATAATGATAATAAAAAATCAGTGCTGAGAAAAGAGTTGTTGTCGTTAGAGAGGAAGAGGAGGGAAACCCAGGGTTTGGAGCGTCGCCGTTGTTGTCGTTCTTCTTCTCGTTTCTCCTCTCCAGTAAGTTTTAAATTTTTTAACCTAATTTCTTATCATTCGAATTCAACGCTTGCCATTTATATGTTAATCGCTTGATTAAAAGTCAAAAAGAGCGTTGTTATCTATAATTCTATATATATATATATATATATATATATTTATATATATGCATTCTTAATTATTCGCTTCTTTAACCATTCGTTTATCGTCGAATCCCATTTATTCGTTTTGGAATTATCATTAGCTAATTGAGTTTCTATGGATTATTTTATCTGTTAAAGTCATTTTGGGAGAGAAGAATTTCTTGGTTTTGAACTCTCTCATTATATAATTTACAAAAATTAGCAGTCAATTGAAAAATATTTATATCTCTGATTATCTGTTGGAATTTTTGTTTAATATTAACTTCTCATTGGATTTTTTGGAATTTCGTACAAAGCCTGATGTTATTAATGAATCTAGCTTTGCAAGACGGTTCAGAAATTTATTCATTTATTTTTATTTTATTATTATTATTTTTAATTTTTCATAATTTCGTTTTCATTCTTTTTTTCCCCTTCCCAATCCGCAGTGAATTGCATTGTCAATGTAGCATTTGCATTTTAGTTAGACTTCCTTGCATTTAAATTGACTTCTCTGCTAGCGCTGTGTGGTTGCATGCTTAGAAATTTAGGATTTAGTGGCCCTGTTTAGTTATCGTAAAAGAGCCTGCACTTGAAGTTGAACTACATTGCTGATGAACCAAAAATATGACACTACTAGTCATGATTCTAGCTATATAGCATTAATGAGTAGCGGGGATTTTAGGGACTGACTCAGAAGAGAGAGGGGAGGGCGGGGGGTCTGGATTTGGGCCATCATGTACATCAAGAGAACGGAAAAAAATTCTTGGAAGGGGATTTTAGAACCCTATTAAAATGGATCAATGTATAGTTCTCTCCATGATTTTCTCTCTTTCTTAACATTTTTAAGCTCATAGATTCTCTTCTTTTTTTTTTTTTTCTTTGTTTATAATGTCTTACAGATATTCATATTTTTATTGGTTGTATGGATAATAGATTCTTACCTGCATACCTCGATGATTACAATGTCTTGTAATCCTATAGAAAATATGTCTGATTTCTGTAAGAACAACAACAACCAAAAAAAGAGAGGAAGCACTAGCAAAACAGACCTTTATGGTGAGAATCGGAAAATCAATACTAATGTTGAATATTGAATTCTTGATTAGACCCCATTGTGCATTTTCTTGATGTAGACTGGTATATATCAGGAAGATCTCGATGATATTTGATTTGTGAAATGTGCAAACATGCTTTTGATACTCGTTTAGATTAGTTTGATACTGTAAAGGCCTTGTCTCACGTAATTTGTACAAGTGTATTCTATGCGTGCTTTGAGAACGTATTAGAGACGCACATGACCCAAAAAAAAAAAAAAAAAAAACTCAAAGATCTTGTTTCATCTTGTGTATTAACTATATCTTTCTAATTTGATGAATTTAGCATGTTGCATGACTGATGCAGTAAATATTTTTTTCAATTTTATAGATGACATCAGTGCGGATAATGGTTTCATATGATGGAGAATGGGTTAAGTCACCTGAGGCAGGCACTTTTCGTTTTGATGGTTCCAAAGCAAAAGGAACATCGGTTCCCAAGAACATTACTTACAAGGGTTTATTGGATAGAATATATCACCTTCTTAATGTTGACAGTAATGAATTTGCGATTAGCATGACGTTCTTGTACGCCTCAAGTGTGCCTGTCGCTCCTGCTGAGATTGTCAATGATGATGATGTGAATTTTTTCATTGGCGAAAACTCTAGTAAATTCAACCTCCGAACCCCATTATGTGTCACTCTGGAGCGGAGAAGTTTTCATGATCAACAAGTTGCTTATGTAGAAGGAAGCAGCCAAACATTGAATGTTATGCCCGAAACACAAGAACAGCCTTATGAAGCAATTGTCCCCCTCGCTGCAATCGAAGAAAATGAACCTGGTTTTTGCATCAACGATGAGCGTGAAGACGATGACGTCGGAATATCAGCTGCAAGACCAGTTCCTGAAGATGTGTCAGGTGAGCCTCAAATTGGTGCAGTACAGCTCCAAAGTACCAGTAACGCTATACTTGTTGATCCCATCACTGTTATTGGTCCTGCTACTCCTGCTACTCCTGCTGCTCCTCGCCCTTATCAGCCCCAAACTTCTCACAAACCAGTCGAGTGGGTAACCACAAAAGAGGATTTAACTGCAAGTTTTACTATCCAGCAAAAAAAAGATGTGAGTTTGACTTCTAGTTCTGCTAATCATTCTGAAGAGTTAGAAGCACGGCAAGTGTTCTCGAGTAAGAAGGAGTTGCAAGAAAAGTTGAGTATGCTTGCAATTAAGAAAAATTTTGAGTTTAAAGTGCAGAGATCATGTAGAAAGCTCTTGGTATTATCATGCATAGATGACAATTGCCAATGGCGACTTCGGGCATGCAGGTACCGAGATGGCACATCTTTCCAAATAAGAACAATTGTGAAAGATCATACTTGTTCTGCAGAGACTCGTTACAATGAGCATAGACAAGCTAGTAGTTGGGTTATTGGCCAACATATAAAGTCCAAGTGTCAAGGTATGAATCGAACTTTTAAGCCAAAGGAGATCATTGAAGAAGTGCGAAGAGAGTTTGGGGTAAACTTGAGTTATGAGAAGGCTTGGAGGGCGAGAGAGGTTGCTCTGAACTCCGATGGTTGGCCACATAGGCGTCGCACAAGTGGATTGTCGAGTGGAAGGCCAAAGAAGCGACAGGAACTGTCCTCTGGAGAAGATCAGACTGCTCAGCAAAAAGAACTGTCAGCTGGAGAAGATCAAACTGCTCGGCAAAATGTTTTGTCAGCTGGAGAAGATCGAACCACTCGAAAATGCGGGAATTGTGGTGAGGTTGGACATTATCGTAAAACTTGTCCAATTCCTATCGTGCCACCCCCAAGTAGTACTTCTGGTGGTGAAACTCTTGAGTAGCTGAGAATTAGGTTGAAGAGGATGAAACAGTTCTAGGGACCTGTATAGCTGAACTTCTTTGTACTTCAGAACTTGAAGTCTGACTACTAGAGGTTGAAGATTTTAGGTTTTAGTTTGACAGATTGAACCTGCTCAAAAGTGGTATCCAACGTAATTCGAGAATGTTTCTTTTTCTCGAGCAAAGGTGAAAAATTGTTCACTATTGAATGTGTGATTTAGCAGGATGGTAAGATTGCTCAATCAATAATTAACATCTAAAAAGAATATGAAGAGCGGAAAATACATTCATATGAAAGAGGTTAATGTCATAAGGTCACTCCCTGTTTGATTATATAGTCAAATAATAGATTAGAAATCTTTTTGTCGAATATTTATGTTTTGATAATTCTCGGATTTTGCCCATGTGATACATGTTCCGTCTATTTCTCCAAGCAAAGCTCTTCGCATCGCAATGCCTATTGAATTGGCTTGTTCTTTCATTAGTGAAGTCAGACAAAGGCGTCCATAATAAAGACGTTTACTGTGTGCTCTTGACTCAACACACTTCCACTGTAATGGCCGAGTAGATATGACTATCATAATATTATTTGATCAAATTATTGAATAATTTATTTCTCTTTGAAATATTTTAATGGTTATTTCTGCATATGTTTTTTTTAGAGGCTGCAGCCATTATGATGACTTCTGCTTGTTGCATACCTTAATTGTCAATAAAACTCTTTCTCGATTTGGTCGTGATTGAATCTCAATTTTTCATGTGATAAAGATTTTTGATTTCTCTGAGGAAAAAGTTTTCAGTAACAAGAGATATTACTCTTTTGGTTCATCATAGTTCCAACTTTTGTTGAACATAGTACTTTTTTCATGATAATTTGAATTTTTATTTAAATTTATAAACCTAATGGGCCATAACGTTACGTTCGATAGAGGTTAAAAGTGGAATGACTTTCAAAAAGGAAATAGAATTGGCTTTTTGAGAGGAGACAAAGATGGGAGGACAATTTTCCCGCTAATCTGAAGGCAAATTTTCATGAATGTTATCTTTTAAGATTTACTTCTAAATGCCACATATGTTTATTTATGGCACAACTTAACATGTAATATATAAATATGACATAAATAACCACAACTTTTAAAAGTATAGTAAAATATGTAATTTTATACAATCAGGATTACCCACATAAACCTTACTCGAATGGCTATTAATCTAATATACTTGATTAATATGTTGTAATATGTAATTTTTTTTAATGTTAGTATGCATTTCTTAGTTTTCTCTAGTTGAATTGTGTAATTATTTAATGGTTTGTTGTGGGACTTTATACACCCATATTATGAATTTAAATTTGAAAGAATATATGTATATGATGATAAAGAGGTAAAGGAGTTACCTGCCTACTGGTCTCAATTTAGGGTGCTTGGCTCGGCCCAGCCCTTGTAGGCAAAAAGCAAAAATCGAGATAGTGTGGCCGCATTAAAGACCTAGCTAGGTTGGCCCCTAGATAAGGAGGGTATATAGGAATACTAAATAGAGAAAATCATAAGTTATGCCACACTTTTTAAACATGTGTAATTCACACCACACTAAAAAAGTGACACAACCATCACTCATACATAGTTAAATTATGTTACATTTAAATATGTGTGGCATTTATAAAAAGTATGTTTCAAAATATTATATTTATGAAGAGTTTCTTACTAAAAAAATTATAAACAAAGCAGTTAGGCTGGGCCGGGCTGGCCTAAACCTTTATTCATTCCAAAAAAACTAGACCTAGTTTAGCCCATGCCAACCTAGTATATATTTGTGCTGATGTCCAAGCCAAACGTCTATGTCTTGGGCAAGCTCGTTTGGTCTAGCAGAATTGACACCTCTATACTTGATGTTATTTTAAATCCACGACGAGGAGAGGGTTTATGGGGAAGGCTGCCTCGTTTTCATGCCATGTAACCTTCCAACAAGTTGTTTCTTACCGCCTCCAATATTCACATTGTTTGCAATAAAAACCATCTTATATTGATCTTTCCCTAACGATTTTTTGATTCATTGTGTTTAACGTATAGTATTGTATTTAGATGTTCGAAGAGAAGCTTACTACTTTTGTCCTTAAAAGTATTTCAAAACTAGTTCAATAATAACAAAATCTATTAAAAACTATACAATTTTGTAATTTGAGTTTATCAATTTTATGTTGTATTGTAACACCCCGAAGTTAATTAAGTGTAATTAGAACATTAAATGGTGAATTAGTGTGCCATGATGAGTGTTTTGAACTTAATTTGATTACTTTGTGGAAACCTTGTGTTAATTACTTTTTGATGATTTTTAATTATTCTAAATTGTTTTTGATTGTTAATTCAAGTTTTAATAAAACAATTTGATTTAAAAACAGTGTGTAGTTGCTCACAACTTTGTGCAACTACTTTTCTCTCTCTTCCTCTATTTATTTCACTTTTCCTCTCTCTCTCTTCATTTTCTCTCGTTCACCCTCTCTCTCTCTTCTTTTCTCTTCTCTCGGTTTGCTCTCTCTCTCTCTCATTCTATCTCTAAAATTTTTGAAACAAATTTCGTTTTCAAGCTTCGGGCTAGGAGATCGAAGGCTCGGGAACAAGATTCAACGACAAAAACAACGTTTTCAAGCTTTGATTCGAGGTTAGATTTTAAAACTTAAAGTTTTTCTATTTTTCAAGATTTTCTTGCATTTTGAAATTTTAGAGTTTCTAAGCCTAGAAAAGCTTCAATCTAAGTTAAATGAACTTAGATTAGCTAGAATGCAAACTTCATTTCATCAAAAACGGATTAGAATCAAGATTTTTCATTTTTCCTCTGTTTTCTCTATTTTTAGATTTTTGTAAAAATCTTGTTTAAAACTTGTTTTAATTCATTCAAAATTGTTCTATTATGATTTTCTATTGTTTATGATGATTATCCATGACTGGGATTGAGAAAACAAGTTAAATTTGAAGATTTGAATTCGAGAATATCGAGACCCGTGCGTGAAAATTTTTGGAATTTTTTCAGATCGGCAGGCCGAACTTCGTGTTCGGCAGGCCGGATTCAAAGGATCGACAGGCCGGATTCAAAGGATCGACAGGCCGGATTCATCCGACCGACAGGCCGAACCTGGAGATGTTCGGCCGACCGAACCTGTTCCTCCGGCAGGCCGAACCAGGGGAACCGGCAGGCCGACCGAGCAAGGAGAAATTTTGTGATTTTCACCTGTTTTAAACTGTTTTGAACCCTGATTTAAATTTCAACTTTATACAATGATTTTATAAACCTAAATGGCACACTAGGATACCATGAGATGATTTAGTATCATAGGATACCTCGGGTTAGATGCTAATGAGCTAAGTTACTATGCATTTAGGATTCATGCGTGGATCTGTGGAGCTAACGTATAGCGAACCGGGATTACGGTGTGAGACACCGGTACGAGTATTGAGGTAGGACTTCTACCCCTTATCTTTGGTAGCCCTATTTCAAAATGATTTAAGCCAAAAATGGATTTTTATCAAATGTTTTCAATG
>CAMOHE010046906.1:0-30166 GCA_946598075.1 Artocarpus hirsutus
TGGCCCAATCACATTTGGCCACCCAAAGTAACATAATTGATTACCTTTTTATAAAAAGAAAAGAAAAGAAAAGGGCGAATTCACTCATTATATAAGAGACCCTTTGGTCTCCACGGTGGAAGAAAAAAAACAAGGAAAAGAAACATGAAAGACGGAAAGAAAGGAAAGAAAGAAAGGAAGAAAGAAAAAAATTGCTCCATTTTCTTCCTCCCAAGAAACCATCCCCCCTAGCAATTCTTACTCAAATTTTGATGATTTTCAACCCTCTAAATCATGTTTAAAGCAAGCTTTAGTGTTTTAGTACAAAGTTTTGCAATTTTGGAGATAAGGTTCCAAACTTTTTCTATAGGTTTTGTTGATTTTCTTCAAGTTTTAGTTAGGTTTTGATTGGGGTTTTGTCATGGTTTTTATGGAGAAGACATACAAGGTTTTGAGCTTGGCAAAGGAGGATCAAAAGGTTGACAATAAAACTGAAAGTTTTGGTATAAATTAGTTGTTTTTGGTTCTAGGGTAAAAATGTAAATATTTTTGTATTTCGAGCCAAAACTGTCAAATTGTGTGAAAACTAGGTTTTCACTAGGGAACGTTGGTTTCCTACACTGCTGTAGGCAGTAAGTATTGTAGATGCTAAGTTTTAAAGGATTTAAAGTTTAGTCAAGGATTGAAAGAAAAGAAACAAACTTAAGGGCAAAATGGTCATTTTATGAAAATGGCCAAAACGGACCCGAAACACTCGATATCGAAAAATGTTTCTTAGTGAGAATTTTTTCGTAATATGTAGATAATGAAATGTTAAAGTTAAGCAATGGATTTTACAGAGTTACGAAGTTGGCAAAAAACCCGTTAGGGATAAAATCGTCATTTTTGAGAGAACGAACAAAGCGGAGTCGAACACTCCAAATTAGCATAACGTCTTTAGATGAAAAATGTTCTATAATACGTTAAGTAATGAAACTGTCACCTGAGACAGGGAATTTATCTAAGGGATGCTCTAGTAAAACAAAGGTAAAGAAGGAGGTGACTCGATGGGTTGCCGAGCTAAGCAGAAAGAATGGTAACCCAGTGGGTTATATAATTAAAAGGAATAGTAACCCCGGTGGGTTACAAAGCTAAGTAAAGAAAAGGTAAACCGATGGTTTATAAGGTTAAGTAAGGAGAAGGGTAAACCGATAGGGTACCAAGTTAAGTTAAGAGGAAATAAATGTTTAATGTATACGTTTTATTATCAATCGAGTAGATTGATAAAAAAAAATTTATTAATGAGTCGGCTGTCATTTGATCAAGACATAGAAGTCGACAAATAGAAGGAAAAGGAATGGGACAGAAACGGAATAGAGAACGTTAGAGTTAAGTCCATGTAAGTTTCAAACCTCAACTACAACATGAAGTAAATTATTTTTAAATATTAATGTATACGTTTATAAATGAGTTTGCAATTATTATGCAAGTTTCTTTTAAAGTATGTTTGCAGTTATTATGCAAAAAGTTTTAAAGATTCAAAGCAAGATTTGCAATGAATTTGTAACTGTTATGTTTAAAGTCTATTTGCATATTGATATGCATAATGTTTTTAAAAGTTCAAGTTATGATTTTTAAAGTATTTAAAGTATGTTTTGCATTTTGATAATACATAATATTTTATAGTTTAAGTTATAAGTTTTATGAGGCATTTGTTATGCAATAAATTTCAGAATAAATGTTATGATTTGCAAAATGTGTTGCGTTTTATGTTGCATTTGTTATGCAATAAGTTGCATTTGTTATGCAATAGATTTTACAGTACAAGCTATGATTTACAAGTGTATTTGCATATGATGTGAGTGCATTTAATATGCTCACTAAAGTTAATGAGAATATAACATAAAGATAAAAAGAAAGTGTCTGCCATCCTCCTTGTTGTGAGGTAATGAAAATAAGTTCAAGTTTGACCTCCTAGATGTGAGGTACATGACCTCGATGTTTGATGGTCTTAAGTCTTCCGCAAAGGAAGTCTCAAGTTTATGATCTCATGATTAATGATGTTGGTATGAACACTAAAGTAAAATAAGAAAAGTTAAAGTAAGATGAGGAAAGATAAGGAACAAGGAGAGAAAATTAAAGTAAGATAAGGAAAGTTAAAGAACAAAGGTAGAAAGTTAAAGTAAGAAATAAATGTTTATAAAATGCTCATAATTGATGTTCATAATTGAGCATAATGGGATCATGCATTTTCACTTTGCTGGTATTCCTTGTTATGAAATGCTATATATTATGTTTATGAAAAACATTTTGGATAATGTTTATGATAAAAGTTTATGAAAAATATTTTTATATTTTCAAGATAAAGTTTATGAAGAACGTTTATGAAAACGTTTTAGAAATGTTTAATGAAAAATATTTATGAAAAATGTTTTAAGCGAAAGGTTTTCATGAGAAAAGTTTTTAAAGCATGTCGTAAATGATTTATGAGATTACGTTTAAACTTACTGAGCATAAGCTCATAAAAAGTTTCTTTATGTTGTAGGCAGTTTTATGGGCGACCAACAAAGCCCGTTAGAAGAGCTGAGTGCTACAGAGGGCAAATGCAAAGATTTGGGTATAGATACTACTACGGTATACTTCCGCTGTTCAAAGGAAAGGTTTTCCATTATTTAATTTAGTGTTTTCAAAGTATTAAGAAAATCACAATTTTATGAAATGTTTTTAAAGTTTTACGATATATTTACGAAATACTCTATGTAATTATAAAGTTAAGTTTTGAACTATGAATCAGTCTATGTTTCTTAATAAGTTTTAAGAAATGATTTGAAATGGTTTTAAAGGCAAGTGTTGAGCGAGGTCTCAATTTGAATGGCGATAGTGGTCGCAACAATTTTTAAGAATGTTTAAGGAAAAAAAATTTATTTCAGTATTTTTTTTACTAAGTAAGTAAGATTACTGTTTAAGTGATGATGTCTTAAGTAAGTAAAATGACCGCATGAAAAAGTAGGTCGTCACAAATGGTCCTTAAAATATGTATAACTTATCTTATTTTGATAGCCCACATTAGATTTTAAAGGTACAACTATCTTGTTTTTTGAAATTTATGATAAACTGTTTATTGCGGAATGTAACACAAGGATGTATGTGATTGTTTCAAGAGATATAATAAGAGAGACAAGTAGATTTAAAATAAGTCTAAAAAACACCTGAAAATATTAGGATATATACCTTTTTTGCAATCTCTTTTTTTTTATCATTATATTTATTTTAAGACTCACATGCCATCATCAAGCAATATTTTTATCTAGAAGTAAATAGTTTTATGTGCTCGGGTAATTTATGAACCTCCCAAACAAATCAAAGCCCTTTTCCTTTTCCTTTTGAACTCAATTACAAGAGAACCTGAAGAGAAAATTTTCTCTCCATCAGTCCAAGAGTTTCTCTTTTTAAAATCTTTCTAGACTTCTTCATCCCATTAATCCTTCTATTTGTAGACTTTTGGCACCTCGGTGATGAATTCCCGCCTAAATTCTAACCGTTTGATTTTCTTTATGTTTGTTGTACCCATCAGATTGTTTGTCTCATATGGCAATGAGTTCGGCCCTGGGCGGTCTATTCTTTCTTTTTTTTTTTTTTTTTTAAGTTACTCTGGTTCAAACCTTAAATTAATTTTGTTTTTCTTCCTTTAGAGGTTGCTCTTTTAATTTCTACGACATCGTTTCTCAAATTCCTTAATTCATTCCCTACGTTCTATAATAAATGTTGTGTATTTTACAAAGGTTAGGATACTTACAATTTTAAAGATAAATTCCAAAAACCAAAAGGACCTAAATGCATGTCCTTAAGGGCCTATAAAAAAAAACCAAAAAGGAATGGACTAATTAACTGATTAAACTACGAAATAAAGAGAGGAAAGGAGAGTGAACAATGAGAGGAGGAAAGGGACATTCATTCTCTGAGTCAGCAAACGCCGCCGAAATTCGTTTTCCACAGTTTCTCGTTAACGTAAGATACTCCAATCAATAAAGAGACTATTGTGTCAACCAATCACTAATCGCCACGTGGATCACAGATTCCGAGGAAGGACAAGAACGAAGCATGGGATAATTGGCGAGTCCTCTGAGAGAACATGATCAGCAACAAAGGCTTAATAGGAACGATATGAAGAATATATCATTCATTTATCAATGGATTGTCGGTTTTTTTTTTAAAACAATAATAGATTAAAAAAATAAAAAAGAAAAACATTTGAAAAAGTGAAAAAAGGATAAAGAAACCGGAGAGGGGAGGTGGGGTGGCACCTTTTTCGCAATTTGCTTTCTCCCTCTTGCTTTTTTGTCCTCTTATAGCAAAACCCCCAACCATTCATATCATCCCCCACAATAATATTCTCACTCCTGCAATTTTCCCTTTTTCCTTTCTCCCTCTTGTCTCTCTCTTTTTTTCAGTTTTGTTTGCATTAGGTCTCCTTGAAGTCGGTCCCATCTAGACAAATCTCTTTCTACACCTTCTTCTAGCAATTGCATGCACGTAGATTAATATATTCATATACGTCTATTTTGTACACTCGCAAAATTAACGTTAGCTCTTGACATTTTGGTCTAAAAATAGTATTAGAAAGCAGAGAGAGAGAGAGATATCTAGCTAGAGTTGTAGTGAGAGAAATAATTATAATTAAGGGATCTATTCATATTCATGGCTCCGGTTTCATTGCCACCTGGTTTTCGGTTCCACCCTACAGATGAAGAGCTGGTAGCTTACTATCTCAAAAGGAAGATCAACGGTCGTAAGATCGATTTGGAGATCATCCCTGAGGTTGATCTTTATAAGTGTGAGCCTTGGGACTTACCGGGTATGTTCCTTAAATATTACTATATATATATATATATATATATATATATCTTGTGCATGATCATGAGGATTTTTTAATATAATTTATATTCATGTGCTTGCAAATTATAAGAAACAAATTTGAAATGTAGAGGGAAAATAGTTTTATTTCTTCGTTTTGGCCAGGCTACCGAGCAAGACAAGATCACATGAGGTTATAATTTGAAACAATTTTTTGACAAATAATAAGCATAAAAACAGCTTTTATATATCCCTTATTTGTTTCTTGCTAGTTTTTTCTTTTGTCTTTTTTTCAAAAATATTACTAGCTAGTTAAGAGTAAGAGATTATGTGTTAGTTTTCTGGATTTTTGAATCTAGCTAGCTAGGAGGAACGGATTATTTATGTTTTGACTTTAATTATAAAAACATATAATTTTCTTTTTTTTTTCCCTCAAACTATGAAAAATGGTACGAGATAATGTCACAGAAACCAGCTTTTTGACAAGATGATCAATAATAGTAATACTGCCAAAAAAATGCCATCATTGAGATACAATAATGAATTTTGTTAAGCACGATTTTTTCCTTCTTTTTTGTGCAATTATTGACCCTAATTTGGGAACACTAAATATCTTAGAGCCTATAAGAAGACGCTAGCACTTTGTCAGTCAAATAAATTGTGCTTTTTATTAACTAATAAAGTATTCCGAACTTGGGGTTGTGAATATAAATATTATATATCAATTTTTGGAGGAAAAAGGAATTACTTTAAGACAACCCAAGAGATATGGTCTCTCTAATCTTTTAGGGTTCCTGTTGTGAACACGAAGGTTTCTTAGAAAATAGGGGAGACCGGAGTCAAAAGTTACTTACAAAGAGAAAAGAATTACATTCTCTTCAAGAAACATGCATTAGTACTTCCAAGCTGTGCTTTACGTCTTTTTAAATTCTTCTTTTTTGTAAATTATTTTTTGCATTTGTAGGGTTTTAACTTCCATTGAACGATATTATGTGCTCCAAACCTATGTATTTCTTTGTATGTGGAGGCTTTTCTTTTTCATTTTTTTAATAAAAAAGTAGTATTGTATATTCGTTACATATTAGCTGCTGGCTTGGCTTGTAATATTTTCTCTTTTTCACATTTTCTCTTTTTCCTTGTTTTAATAATATTTTTGATAGTGACAGCAGAGGATTATTTATATGGTCTAAGACGTGAGTAGCAATTAATTAATTAATTAATTTTTAAAAAAGAAAAATTAATTCACAACCTAGAAAAATGTAACGGAATTTGGCATCAATAACAACCGTAATAAACAAAACCCATATTTAATTGGAAGGCCTATTAGAAGCGAAAACTTGATTCACAAAAAAAAAAAAAAAAAAAAGAACTTATGCCTAAACCATAAAATACATTAATTCTGAGATCTTCTTCTTTTCATATCTTTTCTTTCCTTTTCTTTTCTTTTCTTTTCATTTCCATGTTATAATTAACTAATCAAATAGCTAATAAAACTAGAAAATTAACATCAATAATATTCCATGCATGTATGCAGGAAAGTCGTTGTTACCAAGCAAAGATCTTGAGTGGTATTTCTTCAGTCCTCGAGATCGAAAGTACCCGAATGGGTCGAGGACTAATCGAGCAACAAAAGCTGGATATTGGAAGGCCACGGGGAAAGACCGAAAAGTGAACTCACAGACGCGCTCTGTAGGAATGAAGAAAACCTTGGTCTACTACAGAGGAAGGGCTCCTCATGGCTCAAGAACTGATTGGATTATGCATGAATATCGTCTTGATGAAAGAGAGTGTGAGACTGCTTCTGTTTTGCAGGTTTGTGTAGCCTAATAATATTTCTTTCTTTTTTTTTTGCTTTATTACTTTGGTTTTTCCCTTTCTTTTTAACTTGCACTTCATTTATATTACTTTTTCTATGCAACAAAAAAGAATCCTTCCATATTTTGAGAAAAAGTCCCCCCAAGAGTACTTATATATGCGGGCGCATACGTAAAGAAATACAGATCATTAAAGTAATACTTAGAAGGTAATTTTGCTTGCTTTATATATAATCTTGATTTCTTTTGGAAAACATTAATATTATCCAATAAGAAGACTTGCAAAAAAAAAAAAAAGAGAAAAAAATATGCGAGGTATTTTTTTGTGCTTTTGACTTTGTAAATAGATCAATAATTTTGTAAAACGTAACACGTATATCTATTAACTTGATTTGTATATGTGTGTGTGTGTGTATATGTGGTGCAGGAAGCATATGCTCTTTGTCGTGTTTTCAAGAAGAGTGCCTGTGGCCCAAAGATAGGAGAGCATTATGCCACTACAAGCACTAATCATCATCATGTCATCAGCACTAATCTTCACAATATTAATGCTAGTGATCATTCCTCAAGCATGGAAATATATTCGGATGGAAGACGCGATGATTTTGAGAGCTCCAATTATCCAATGCCACAAGACAATTGCTCAGTACCAATGCTCCACAGATCATCAGCTTCACATCTCCATGATCACGTCAGCGGAAGATTTAGAGATGCAAATAGATCATGCACGCAGTTCTTATCTCATCATGATAATGACGCTTTTAACAACTTTTCAAGCCCTTCATTTCCCAGTTATGGGAGCAATTCATACCATCCATCTAAGGTACTTTTCTTCTTTGTATGGTGTGTTGACTTCTGTAAATTTGATTCATTTATTTTTTTAATGGTCTATATAATTCGTTACTAAAATTAGCCTGATAGAAGGTGAACAAACATGATCATATTAAGTCGTCCTCCATATGATGCTGCATGTTTTCCTTATATGCCAATTTTTTACGTATTACTAATGTAACTAGTGAGTTTTTCTACTTATAATTTTTCCATTTTTTTGAATTTTTTTTGAAAAATAATTAAAAATATTCACTTGTAAGTTGTCACATTATTTAGTATAAGATTTAGTATGCCTTGCATCACTCGTAATGAAGTTTATGAAAGATTAATTATATTATTCAAAATTCTTGTTTTCAACATGGTTGTGGTTAGTCTTAGGATACATATGTATAATGCAGTTGACAACGAAGTTCAAATCATAAAATTATGGCTCAAACTAACTTTGTTACAGTGTTTTTTCTTATAAAATTTAAATGTTAAACTAATTTTGGATCAAACATTTGATTTGAACAACGTTTCTAAATAGCCATTTAATTAAACATACCATAGACTTTTTGACTGCATTATTAATTTAGGAGTAAAATTACTTCAATTGAAACCATTTCACAAGGAAATTATTTTACTAATCTAACTTTCTTTGATTAAATTTTTTAAGGTTGATGTAGCACTAGAGTACGCAAGGTTACAGCATAGGCTCTCACTTCCTCCCTTAGAGGTAGAGCATTTTCCTCAAGCTGTAGGGATAAATGACTACAAAATGCTGCAATCAAGTAGTACTTCTTATCATGCCACGGATCAAACGGCGGCAAACGAGACTGATGTTTTGCAAGAAATGCTCTCGGTTGCGCATGTTTCTCAAGAACTGATTAACCAGCCAAGTAACTTTGCCGATCACACGACATGGGGAGGGAATTTCGCTCTGGCGGCTGATGATTTTACCTTCATGGTTGGTAGAGAAGCTCACTACAGTTCTCATCAAGCTAATAACAATGACCTCAATCCTATGAGGTATGTGGAAAATTCAAGGGAAAATTCCATGATTAATATCAGGTCAATAGAGATCGGTGCTCTTGAGGAAGATTTCCATACGGATCAGAGGACGGTAGAGAACCTACGATGGGTTGGAATTTCGAGCAAAGATGTTGCAGACGATCAGGTAATCCTCATGATTTATTGTAGATTATATGTATATACATTAATTAGTACACTTTTTATATTTAAATAAATCGGATAATGTCAGGTATGAAATTAACTACACAAGTATTATAATAATAAGCTAAAACTTCATGTGAAACCTGCAACGAGTAATTCTATATTCTAAACACAAATAGGAAGAGTTTCTTTTGTACTTCTTTAAGGGAGACAACATTAAACAAAAAGTCCATTCCTTTTATCTAGTTGTGCATTACAATTATATATACATATATATATAGCTCCTAGTATTATTGTGCTCAAACTATCAACTAATTATATCTTAAAAAGTCACTTATCACCAATCAATTATCATAATAAAACTTTTTGTAGCTTCTTAATTTTTCGCCCCTTTGTACACATGCATTAATCCTCTTGTTAAATTGGACAGAGTTTCATGGAAGAACGCATGATAGTTCCATTTGAGAATATCTCAAGCTTCCGAAGGGATCAAGAACATGAGAACGCTGAAGTTCAAGGTACACAAATTATAATTGAATCTACTTTCCCTTGTATCTTCTTTTCCATTTTTTCTTTATCCTTTTCACACTGGCAGAAGTCTAAACTATATATGTAGTAGATGAAGCGGGTCAGCAAAGCCACTGTAAGGAATTGAATGAAGATCATGATGAGACAAACGATTTTTCTCTCTGCTTCATCAACGGCGACCCTAGCGACAACTTTCTAGACGTCGACGGAAACATGGAGGTTTACTCGAGTTCTCCAAGCTTCGAAGTTGTCGAGGAAATCAAAGTTAACCATGGACTTCTCGTCTCAACCCGTCAAGTGGCGGATACATTGTTCCACCAACTAGTGCCTTCTCAAACCGTCCAAGTCCACCTAAACCCCGTAGCATTGTTCGCCAACAACTTCTTGGTGGAGAAACCCGATTCGCGAATGAGATCGGTGAGCGCTAAAGATTCAAAAATCTTTACAAGGTTAAAGGCATGGTGGACAATAGCTAGTGCAGTTATTTGCACTATTGCTCTTCTTTTGATGGATATGGTAAATCAGAAAACGGATATAGATGGTTTGGTTTCAAGTAATAAAACTTCTAGAGTTGCAGAAAATCATGAAAATGGTTGCACTACTACTGATGTCTTTGTCAAGAAAAGTAGCATTGCCAAGGAGGAAAAGGTTAATTCGGCAGTGAATATATGGTCAAGTGGGAACAGCTTTAGTGTGGTTTTGAGGAAAATGGGGATTTTTCTCACCATTTCATTTGCTCTTTGTACCATGTGGGCTAACCACAATATGACTTGCTGATTCTATTTTAGGTTCCATCATGTATTTTTAAATTTTAAATTTTAATTTTAATTTTTTAGTATTATATTAGTGTTAGGGGAGGCCAGAACTCAAGCCTATTCCATGACATGACATAGATGCATCGTGACAAAAACTGTACTTTGTATACCAAATTAATTTCCATTATTGATGTTATTGAATTGTAGAAGTGACTAATTAATAAGCCGTCTTCCCTTCTCTTGCTGGAGATTAAACTTGACAATTGTGAGATGGGTGTTTGTTGTTCCCACAATATACGTAAACTTCTTACATTTTCTATTTGTGATATCTTCGTGCTATATTTTGTCTGAAAATACATATTTTATTAACAGAAAGCTGGTCAAAACTGTATATTTTCAAAACGTCAGAGTAGCAAGATCTTAAAGTTATTGTTGAAGGTCAAAGTGAGATAAATGTAGATCTTTGACGGTTATTGATTCAAACCATTTCCAAAATTTGAGAAGGAAACTTGCCTGTGCATTTGTTAGTTGAAACTTATCATCATCATAAGGTTCCTAGCTTGGCCTTGGACGCTTCCGAGAATGAAAAAAGGAAGCTCTCCTGTTCTCTGTGTTGGGGTTTGGTGGGGAGTCCAAGAGACAGAAAGAGAAGGTGACGAGAAGAAGGGCGATAAGGGAAAGAAAGAAAGAGAGAGGGAGAGAGAGAGAGATCGTAGAGGAGAGAGAGAAAAGAAAGTGAATGAAGTGTGCCCTCTCTGTACCATTCTCATAAAGAACAAAATAAGAGTCGAGACTTTTTTTAAGAGAACTGAAAATAATTTGGTTAAGCAATGTTCAATTGTACTTTAAATAACTCATAGGTTATAGGGGAAGATTACAGTAACACTCTCCTAGAAAGTCCTACTTATAAGAACTACTTTTTGTAGCCATTGGATGCAATCTAATGGTTTACAAAACTCAACTCTACCGTAAGAATATGGTTGCCCACATATAAACAAAAACAAAATTAAAATTAAAAAAAAAAAAACCACTAAAAAAACATAACCAGAAAAAAAAAAAAGAAAGAAAGAAAGAAAGAACTCCGTCCACCCACCTCTGCTTGCGACGGAATCTGAAGAAGAACACGACCTCACGGAGGGGAGGAGAAGCACCTAAGCAGCCAATGGCCAACAACGGAGTGCGAGCTCACGAGCTCAACGACCTTCGCCCGGCCTCGACGACCTCCTCGATCGCCCACGAGCTCACGAGCCTCGACCACGTCCATAATGGACATTGCAACCCAACGAATCAACAACCCAGCCAACGAATCAACGGACCTCGCCCACACGACGGCGATTCATGACCTCGCCACAGCAGCGACCTCCGACAACATAATCGCGACGACTGCAACCTCCTCGCTACCCAATCACATTGAAAGTTCCAGATCCAGGGTTGGGTAATTCAAACTCAAAACGAGATCCCCATTTCCATTGTCAACGAACTATCGGTCGACGCGAAGGTCCCAACGATTATGTCGCAAGTGTGATCGCAAGTGTTGTGATTTTGCGAACCACCATGGTTACAATGGGGTCTCGACTCCGCGACCTTTGCCTCCGCCTCGCGAAGCCGACACACCTCGTCTTGATCTGCTGGCAACCTTCAAAACCGCCGTCACCGGAGATGAAGAGCATATCTTCCTTTTTAAAAAAAAAAAAATAGTTTTATTTTTTTGGTTATAGATCTGGTGTGGACGGGCTCATTTAATTAAAGATGAGCTTGAGCTTGCTTATTTTCTAACCATCAGATTTAAATCCAGTGGCATAAAAAAGTTCTTATCAATAAGAGAAAATAGTGGGTGTTATTGTAGAAATTCCCTAGGTTATATTATATGCTATACTGTGTATAAAAAAATAAAGACTACAGGTAAGATTCAACCCTCAATCTTGCACTCAAAGCCCGAGCTGCATTTTTTCATTCACCAGATCATAGAGATGGAAAATCAACTGGGTTATTTTTGTAATTATTCAAAAGTTTTGGAATATAGGTACTTAATTTTCAAAAATTGAGGACCAAAATAAACTTTTAAAAACACTTAAATACGAAAAAAAATCCTAACATATTTTAGAATGAATTAATATGCATCTTATTTCTGGACAAAAGCTTCCATGCAACAGAAATCCTAATTAAGTAAGAAAATCATCCGAATATTTTAAGTTCTTAATAAAGAAGGAAAAATTGAGTGTTAAATAAAAATATACTTTTGATAATATTGATTTTAGAGTCATTGAATAACTCTTTGAATTTGGGCAAAAGCCAGTTAGGGACCAAGGGAAGCACATGCTCCAACTGAAAAAACTAAAAAGATCAAATTTTCTAATATTTTTAATATGTACCCTGTTGATTTCAATGTTTTTCAATTTTCACTTATAATTTTTTGACCTCGTTATACTAACATCTCTAGAGTTTGACCAAAGTTACGGAGACATCTTCTTAACCGACATTAATTATACTGACATTCTCTCAGGTTAACTTTGTTATTTTTTATGTCAAATGACAAAAATATCTCTTTTAATCCCATCCATTGATCTTACAACATGTAATCTTAACTATTGATCTAAAAATTCTAACTAATTTAACCAAACAAAATGGCCCCAATCAGCCCAAGCCCCACACGTCACTCTCCAACCCCACGAGACCCTTGCCCTCGCCCTACCCTCCTTGATTTGTTGTCGACCTTGTTCATTGTTGTTCGCCCTCGCTTGCCTTCTCCAACTCTCACGTCACCTTCACTAACTTGTACAGCCACAACTGTAGCCTACCCTCTTGTTGCCACAGCCTATCACCCACTAACAGCCTGTCGCCCACCCCACTTCATCACAACCCTCACACCGTCGCTCCCCCCAACCTGATGGCGCCCTCATCCTATGGCCATGTAGATCGACTAATCGAGAGAGAAAGAGAGATGGAAAGAAAGAGAGCTAGAATGTATGAGAGAGAAGAAAGCTTTTTTTTGTTTTTGTTTTTAATTTATGTTGTTCTAATATAGGTCAATTATATAATTGTAATTTCTAGTTTTGTGTCAATCTATCCCTCTATTTTTAGAAACTACAAATGCATCTTTTGAGTTTAAAACATTTTTAAGTGCCTGTTTAAGATAGCGATTTTTTATGATTTGAGCCACTTTTTAATATTAATTCGATAAGATAAAACAATGTAGTAAATATGGTAGGAACCATAAAAAACAGTTGAAACCGTTTTTACCAAACAAATGCTTATTTTAATTATATCCATATAAATAGAAAAATTTGGATGAAACAATATAACTACTTTTAAACAGTTTTGAAAAATATTTTATAGATTTAAAAACATAAATAATTTTAAAACAAATCCGGTCTACTTAGGGTATGTTTGTCATATTTCCATTTTTTTTGTCCAAATAGTTTGCGAATGATAAAGTTGAAATAAGTTTTTCAAATTCAAATGATGCTTTTGTAATTCTTAAAAACGAGTGGATAAATAAAAGGTTTAGTCATGTAAGTAACTCTTTTTAACATTTCTAAAATGTGATTTTTTTAGTTTTTCTCAAAAAATATATATTTTAATTTTTTCCTCAGAAAAATATTGTCATTTCCAACTACACAAGTAATTAAAAAATGTTTTTGACCTGATGCAAGAGCATTTTTGGCATTTTAAACAAATTTCAATGGTCAAATAGTGATCAACTTCACAGTTAACTAACCAAAGGTTGTCTTTGTAATTTTTTTTGAAAAGTTAGAGAATTAGTGTAATTAGTTTCGGTTAAGAAAGTATCTTTGTAATTTGAATAAAACTTAAGGGATTTAGTGTAATAAGCTCTAATTTTTTCTTTTAAGCTTTTTTTTTTTTTTTTGTCTAATACTATTTTAGGGTTTTTAATAGAGTCAACGTATTATTAACTCATAAGTCTCTTTTTTTAATTCTCTTCCCGGAAGTCCGGAGAAAGCTCCAATTGATAGGAAAAAAAAATCCTTTCCTAAAAGAAAGAATGTAAAATTCTTTCCCTAAGGTCTAAGGTCCAGGAGATTGGATACAATTGTAAGAAGAATGCTTAGCTAATAGTACTACCTTTATACATTTAAAGTAGTGACGAAGTCAAGATTTAGTTTCAATGGGTGATAAACAAATAAAGATAAATCTATGCTATAATAATAAGAAATTTGGGCAAAATTTTTAATATCTACGTAATTATTTCCTTGGTCTTTCAATAATAAGAGCCACTACTAACTAGTAAATCACAAGTTCCTTTTTTTCATTCTTTTTCCGGAGGTCCGGAGAAAGCTCCAATCAATAGGAGAAAAAAAAACCATTCCCGAAAGAAAAAAGAGCGTGAAATTCTTTTTCCTTTCCCTAAGGATCAGGAGATTGGATACAATTGCTAGAAGAATGATTGGCAGACAGTATTACCTTTATACATCTAAAGCAGTGACAGAATTAGGATTTGGTTCAATAGGCGATCAACAAATAAAGATAAATCTAGGCTATAATAATATGAAACTCGGGCAAAATCATTGATATCTCCATAATTGTTTCCTTGGTCTGTCTACAGTAAAAGCCGCTGCTGAATGGTGCATATTTCTAAACATTAAATCTAGTCAAATCATATCAAAATTAAAAAATATGTAAAACACGTAAGTATGGCATATCAATAGCTCATAAATTTCTCAAAATTTCTTAAGATAAAAAAGTTCATAAATCTCTCTAGTATTTAGTCAATAAATCTAGTGTTCATATATAAAATAGGTACTTACTTTCAGGGGACTAGGAAGTGAGTAGTGGGAGTTTTTAAAGTTCACAAGGAAAAATAAAAATGATCCAAAATTCAAAGAACACCGGTAAGATTGATCCAAATTTAAATCTTATTGTTAGGTTACTATTGGTTTAAAAATTTCGTCTTTCTAAATGCTCTAATGAAATAAATTTCTAGATGCAAATATGTTTGATAAATGTTAAACCAATAAGCAACTTATGTTTATTTTGTTCTAAAAATTATATATCCCTGTAATAACAAGACATAAATGCCTAAATTCAATGCTAATTTGTTCTTACCATAAGAAAAATTCTTTCCATCTTTGGTAGATTCTTGCAAAGCGGAATACAGCCCAAATGATATCTGAGCCCCTCGATTTATTCGGTTCCTAAATCTTGTATATATGGCTGCAAATCAAGCTATTTATGTTAAAAAGAAATGGGAAAGCACCAAAGAGATTTTGGGGGATACCAAACAAAACCCAAGCAATCCAAAAGCCCACAGAAATGAGATTATCTCTTTCTTTATTGGTTGTTTTGGTGCTTTTGGAAATGAGACAATTGTCATTCATTCATGGGAATATTTTTTAATATATATATATATATGTATAAACTCAGGGAGAGTCAAAAGGCAAACGATATACATCTAATAATCACCTGTATATAATCTGTAAAATATTTTGGGTTCTGATCGGTCTCAGAGTAAAATATCTTTTATTTTCTATCTGGGAGTTATTAATGATGGAGATTGTGATGTTTTCAGGCGCTGAATATGGTCATCAGGCTGCTGCTGGTTCTAACTCTCGCAGTGGCAAGAAGTACCATCGCCACGGTGCCCACCAGACACAACGACTTGAAGCGTAAGATTTTGCATCAACTTAAAATAAAAAATAACCTTTTGTGACCACAATTTTTGTCATAATACTTTGGAAAATGGTACATTTTTGTTCGGTAATTTCTAATTTCAATTGTTTATTAAAACAAAGAAAGGCAAAATTGTTGTAATATGATCATTGAAAGTAATGGTCACAACCATATGCATCACTCTCGTAAAATCTAATGATTTATAGTTTCATTGTATAATCATCTAATTTAGAAAATTATGTTTGTTAATTGTTTGGATAAATATTACAAATGATCATAAGAATATGGTCTACAATATAGTTTTTAATGTATGGCGTTGGTGATTGTACATGTGAAGATATTTCAAGGAATGCCCACACCCAGATGAAAATCAGAGGCGTGAACTGGCGATGGAGCTTGGGCTTGCACCCAAACAGGTCAAGTTTTGGTTCCAAAACAAGAGGACTCAAACAAAGGTGTAATGATTTTGTTGATTATCTTCTTATTTTGTCTAATATTTTTCCCTATATGAATCTAACCAAAAATCAATTATTTGGTTAAGTTTAGGATAACAATTGATTGGCTTCGTTGTCTAATATTCCCACATTTGGTACTTTTAAGGCTCAAAATGAAAAAGTCGATAACAGTATTCTTCGCTCTGAAAACGAAAGGATCCAATGCGAAAACCATGCGATTCGAGAAGCGCTGAAGAATGTTAATTGCGCTGCCTGTGGAGGACCATCCTGTGGCCATGAAGAACGCAAGCACAGCTTGAAAAAACTGCAGCTCCAAAATGCTCAGTTGAAACAAGAGGTAAGGGTATGGATAATGTCAAGAGATGGCTTTAAGTGCAAAGCTGATCATTATTCTCTATTGGAAATCAATTTGTTCTAGATGCTTGCAAGAATTTATGTTTCATGATGCAACTAGATTTTGACTTGTAGTAATTAAAATTAAATATTTTGTATCTTTGAATAAGATATGCTAACTTCAATCACACATTTGATGTAAATGTTTGAATAATTATTTTCCTAGAGTCCATCGTTCATGAATATTCTAATATTATTTAGCAGATCGGGACGTTAGTGCCAGCTTATGACTAAGAATATGTAATAATATTTATGTTTGTCACTATTATCCCTTTTAGTGATACGTATATTGCATGCTCGCTCTTTGCAAACAATAGTGTTAGCACTACGTCACCTTAGGGAGTTTAAGTCGAAGCACGTTCTTTTTTCTACTAATTAGTTATAGGGTATTTGGTAGGGTGGTTTAAACTATTAGTTAAAACTGTTTTTATTACAGCATATGAAAGTCTTACACTGTAGTGATTTTTTTATTGTTACTGTAGCATAGAGAGCTTTATACTATTTATAGTTAAGAAAATAGTCTGAACCCAAACACCTTTTTAGTTAAGTAATATACATAGCAATGTCGTTGTCATCCTTCAAAATTGATCAGTCAAGACACGGAAGAATGATATAATTAAGGGGCGAACCTATGAAAGGAAACCCTAATTTGAGAAAGTATTTATTCGTTTGCACAAGGAAAAAGTCAGCACGAAAGCAACTCATCAAAATCCCAACGATAAAGTTATAAGCTTTGAAGTAATAAAGTGAGTTTACTGGAGGTATTTCGTGTTAGACAAAATCATTTCTTTTTGACTTTCAATTCATATATTTTAAGCCATTTTTTGAACTGCTCAAATGGAATTTCAGTCTTTTGTTTTTGTTTATAAGAATTTCATTCACTATTACAAGATCTTTACAAATATTCTGTCGTACTTTCAAGTTAATTATTACATTAGCATACAACATTGATCCTTATTTAATTTGTTTGTTAATACTTTGCAGCAAGCTAGTCATGAACAAGTTTCCTCGTAATAGTTTGAGTTTATATGTCCATTTTAAGTTTTTTTTTTTTTTTTTATGTACAAATACAATTCGTACTTATTAACTTATAAACAAAATAAAATAAAATAACTTGACACCATACTATTGGCAGTAGCATGTGCTAGAGATTGCCTTGTATGTCCCTATTATGCCTTTTGGAAAACGTTGTTTAAACCGAGTTTGAATTAAAGTTGATCTGAAATTCAATTTTTTGTGAAAGAAAATATTGTTATAAAATTAGTTTAAATCACAACTTTGATTTGAGCTACGTTGCCAAACAGCCTTATACAAAATTTTGCAATGAAATATTCTTTATACTATTATCTTATTTTGATTAATTATATTTTTTAATATTTGCAGTACAAGAGGGTGAGCGCCCTTCTTGCCAAGTCCACGAGGAAGCCAATATCTGAAATTGAGAAGTTAGTAAGACTCCCTCAGGGTTCTTCACTGGATCTAACAGTGCGGCCATTAGGCAGCTTCCCAAACCAACCTACGGCAATGAATATTGAAAACAACAATCAGGCAGTAGTATTCCCTAACAATCACCAAATGAATGGAATCATTGATATGGAAAGGGCTCTTATATTGGAGACTGCCTCAACTGCTATGGACGAGCTAATCAAGCTTTTGCAATTAGACGAGCCTCTCTGGATCACGTCCCCCTCTGACGGCCGATGCATCCTTCACCGTGAAAACTATGAGAATATGTTCCCGAAAAGAGCCAGTAATATCCGAAGCGTCACCAATAGTTCTCGGTTTGAGTCTTCCAAACACTCGGGGATCGTCACCATGAGTGCCATGCACTTGGTCAACATGTTTCTAGATTCCGTACGTACTCTCAGTATTTAGAGAATTCTGTGGTAGAGTATACTTATCGGCCATAAATATTAAAAATATGCGGCCGTTAAGAATTAAGCATTCACTATCACATTATTTCCCCAATGGCATGCCATGCTATACATTAGTTCGTACATCTATTTTCCATTTTTCTATAAAAATAAACCTGAATTTATTTATGTATTTTTAAAAACTGTATACTGAACTTATTTATTTACTTAAATAGCTGTATCAATAGAGATTACAATCCGAATTAATTACATGATATGATGACTACGTCATTCTTTTTGCAGAATAAATGGGCAGATATCTTTCCCACAATCGTTACGCAGGAGAAAACAATTAAAGCAATCGAAAATGGAGCTGTAGGAAACAGACATGGCTCCTTGCAGATGGTAATTACATTGCGTATATAGCAAAATAATAGTAGTAGTAGTAATAATGGTGATGATGATGATAACAATTTGATGTACGGATAAACAACATTAGGTTTCACGTATAAAATGCAGATGTATGAAAAAATGCACATCCTTTCACCTCTTGTTCCGTCAAGGGAGTTCTGCTTTCTGCGCCATTGCCGGCAGATTGAGCGCGCCAGTTGGGTGATTGTGGATGTTTCTTATGAATTCTCAAAGGAGAGTGTCTCTCCTTCTCGTTGTTGGAGGCTGCCTTCCGGTTGCATGATTCAAGAAAAGTTCAATGGCTCCTCCAAGGTAACTCATCAACAACCTCAATTTTTCTTTTTTTCAAAAGTAGAGAATTACATATAGGAATAAGGAGTGACATAACGTGGCCAGATAACTTTAAGATAAGGCGTCTTTATGGTATATAAATTTCGTTTTCTGTGACACGATAATTGCTTTAAATTCAAGACCTTGTCCAGAAGAATGATCGTACTTGTTCAATAATATTACATGAATTATATAGACTCTTCATAAGGTAGCTATGTGATGGCGTAGGTCATTCTCACTTTCCATTTTTCTTAAATGCAATTGATCATGTGTGTGTGTTTTTTTCCCTTGTCTAGGTCTTTCGCACTAAATTTTTCTGGTCAAGGGCTCTAACATGTTTAATTGTTAGATTAAAGTGGGCTTGATTAAATTTTTGTTTTTATGTTATCACAATGTTGCTTAGTTTAACAAGTTAGTTGAAACTTTAAGTTTTAACTTGTTATAGTATAAAGCTTTCACATACTACTGTAAAAAGCAAAAAAATTTTGCTACAATATAAAACTTTCACATACGACGGCATTTAAATTTGAACTTTAAGTTCTAACTTTGTTTTCAAATGTATTCTTTATTATAGGTTACTTGGGTTGAACATGTGCACGTGAATGATAAGAACCAAACTCACCGGCTGTATAGGGATCTCGTCTGCGGTAGTTATACCTTGGCATATGGAGCCGAAAGATGGGTTCTTACACTCAAACGAATGTGTGAGAGATTCACTTTTTTTTCCAAGCTGCCAGAGATTGCACCCAATAACGCATTTGGCGGAGGTATAACTTTATTTTCATTATTGATATTTTCACTAGAAATTAAGACACATTTTTTGTTATCAATAAATGGTCCCTAAACTCTGATGAATCATATCTAGCTTTAGATGATCACTAACAAAATTTTCCAACACGACAGAACTTGCAAAGTTTAGTGCTAATACCTCTCTTGTTTCTTGAGGATAATTAATATGGAAGGCTAATTATTTTGCAGTGATAACTATTGCTGAAGGCAAACAAAACATAATGAATCTTAGCCATAGAATGGTGAAGAACTTCTGTGGGTCGTTGAGCATGTCAGAAAAACTGGATTTCCCACAGCCGGGAGAGATGACCAACAGTGGGGTTCGGGTCTCCGTTCGCGAATCCACAGTAACAGGCCAGCCTATTGGCATGATTGTTTGCACCACCACCTCTCTTTGGCTTCCTCTTCCTCCGCAGGCTGTCTTTGATTTCTTCACAGATGACAAAACCCGATTTCAGGTATGTTAATTATAATCTAACATTTGTTGCTACTTTATAGCATACGAGTAAAATGATAGGGCACCAACTTCTAATTTTCTAACTGAATAAATCAAATCCACAAAAGAAAAAATATATTATATCGTTTACCTCAATTAATATGCATGTGATTAATTTGTAAGTTCTATATAACTTATTGAAAGAATTTTATGTGCTTAATACTCGTGAAGATTATGTGACGAATGCAACGAGTAGTTCAGTTGTTCTTTCCTATTCACTAAAAAAAGAAAATAGAAGAGTAATTATTTACATCAAATTGCTTGTACTATTATCTTTTTTGTCTAAATTGTCAGTGGGACATTCTCAGCAATGGTTATCCAGTGCATGAGGTAGAACACATCTCAACCGGAGCTCATCCCGGAAACTGCGTATCCATCAAACAGGTATGTAATTAATTTGTTATTTCTTTATTGGATTCGACTCTCTCCTGCCCCTTTATTTTTATTCTCTTTTATGTTAGGTTTAAAATATTATGTCACGTTAATTATAATATCATACCAATCAAATATCATACTACATTAACTAAAAATTAGATCGGTTAAAATATAGAAGAAAATAAAAAATAAAATTTGCAGTTGAATCTAATATATTAATGGTCGATCAGTTTTCAATATCTTTACAACAAATAATTAACACCCTTAATCATCAATCACTGCATTTTCGCCTAGAATTAACTTATAACTAGTTATAATAATGCTAGTTGTCATTTCTATTTTTAAAAAATAAAAAAATAAAAACTGATATCACTAGTTGTATGAGGCAGCCTTTTATCCCAACTGAGAGCAGCATGTTGATGCTTCAAGAGAGCTGCATAGACCCTTTGGGGGCTCTGGTAGTATATGCACCAATTGACGCAACAACTCTCAACATGGCAATAACTGGCAAGGACTCCTCAGACATCCCAATCCTCCCATCTGGATTCATAATCTCCGCCGATGGCCGCAGCACTACGGATCATCTCCCTCTCGACGCCTTTTCTGCGTCGGCCAGTTCCTACCCGACAAGTGGCAGCTCCTCCTCAGCTCGATCACTTCTCACTGTGGCTTTCCAGATACTGGTCTCATGCAAGCAGCTTAACATGGAGTCCGTCGCCGCCGTCAATACCCTCATCAGTTCGACGGTTCACAAGATCAAATCTTCTTTGAACTGCGCCAATGATCTGGATGATTGATTAATTCTGATTCGATCGATCCGCTGGACCGGGGTGTGAAGACCTGATTTTCTGTCTGTCTTTCCTTGATAGACATATATTTTCAGTTTTACCAAAGAAATGAATAATAATGTCACATTGTGATAATCTTAGAAACTATATTCTGTAATAAATGAACATGATTAGGAATTAACAATATAGTTTTTAAATCTTGTCATCCATGCATGGAGGAACCCTATTAATTGGGCTATAACTATTTTATTTCAGTTTTTTTTTTAAAGCAAGCTATTTTTATTGATACAATCTGTTTCGCTTTCTAAACTAAAAAAGGAATAAAGAAATAATTATAGTAGTTTAAATAAAAAATATTTCAATTTGAATTTATTTTATTATTATATTTTCCTTCACAAAAATTACAGTGTTTTTATTCGCAACCAATCACTTGAATTTTTCCAAACACGTTATATATTATTTGGTCCTTTCCAATACTGGCTTGCTAAAAATTGAATAGAATTCTTGAATTTTAAAGACTAGTTGAAGTGAATGAGCCAAATCTTTAAATTTTAGCAAATGTTGGGGTCAATTTGCAAACATATAGCTAACTTTTATGTTGGTTGACATATGATATGAGGCCACCTTATTTAAAAAAAAATAAAAAAAAAAGGTCCCACGCTACCCAAAAATAAGATTCCCCTTCTCTTTCTCTTCCTCTCTCTTTCCTTTCTCTCTTTTGTCCTCAGTGTCAGCCACCATCTCTGGCCACTTTTCGGTGTCCGTTTTGACGCCACCGAACTCATTAGAAAGCCTTCGGGACGCTGAGTTCGGTGACATGTGGAGTTGAAGGAGATGCTGTCGGAGTTGGCCGGACACGCCGTGCGAATTTGGTGGAGAACCCACATCTTCCGTCCATCGGATCTTCACCGTTTAACCTCCATTTTGCGTGATATTTGTTTGACAAGAGGATCAAGACCCAGTACTCCTTTCACCTCAACACTCGCCGGAGACTGCTGGAGTCCCCCATTTGCCGTGGTGCGCCGCCCTCTTTTTTTCCATCATTTTCAGCAGTGGTGGTCGACAGCTCCTAGTCCAAATCACTCAGCGGCCTCTTGGGCAACAAAAACTTAATTTTGGGTTTCTTTCGTGCCTCCGGTTGTCATTATAATGGGAAGCTCCAATTTAAATGTTTGCCGGCCATATTGCTATAAATTGACATCCCCATTAAACTTACGGGGTTCGAAATATATTTGTAGTTGGTTTTTTTTGTAGGTTTGAATTTTATGCCGTCAAAATTTTGTTAAAACTAACCATGAGTAGAATGACCTATAAAGGTTTTTAGAAGCCAATTGAGTTACACCCAATTTTATTATATGTTGAGACTTCACACACGCCCTCAAAGGACAGTTTTATACCCATTGCTTTCTTTCCATCACTAACAACCCAGGTATGAGAATGAGATACGATAACGACCTCGAGCTATGAGTTTTCTTTAGCGACTATGATGAGACATGGATTTCATAAAACTATAAAATGTTTGGGTTTCGATTAATAGCTTTGCATGGTTTTTTTAAAATAATATATTTACATATATATATATATATAAGGCAAAATGTAAATAATAGATTTCTTATGTGCTCATCCCTGTTTTTTGCTGTCCAGGTTAGTTGACACAGTCTCGTTAGATTAGCAAAATGCTTCGTTCGCTTGGTCACAGTTGACAAGTTGGAGTTTAGGGCCATGTTTCTTGTTGTCTTGTAGGTGTTTCCCCTTACGTTGTAACCCGCTGATGACCTATAAAATTGATGTCTGGATGACATAAAGAATGATACCTCCCAGTGGATTATTGATCAATTATAAACTGAATGCTTTTTTTTTTATTGTAACTTTTGAATTTAACAAAAGTTACGTAACTATATTTTATTTTATTTTCTGCATTAATTCATCGTTAAGTATGTTTATTTAAATTTTGGACTTATACTTCATTGTTTTTCTTTTTCTTTAGAGTCTTCGGAGGAAAATTTTATTTATTTCTAAAATTTTATAGGCCAGCTATAGTTTTCAAGTAGTTACTGCCGGTGGTTTTGGGTCGTGAAAATAGCAATCATCTTGGTGGGGGGGAAAAACATACTCAGACTGGCTTGGGTGGCCAATAATTTCTCTGCTTTTTGCTCAAGTACTTGCTGAAGTATCCACTTGCCAAAGATTGTGGTTGGGGAAAGCGACTCTAATATATCGTGATGCGACTTCGTTTAAGAGTGTGCAATTTTGTCTCTTCAGTTTTTAAAAATTAATAATTTGATCTTAATTCTTGAAATTTTTTTTACAAAAAGACACTTATTCTTACTTCACAACAACACGAAATATATTACATTAGTTAAATTTATTACCTACTTAACAAAATTATTTTTAACTAATTTTTTAATTAAAAATAATATAAACAAAAAAAATTATTATAATATAAAATTTTTATATGTTATAATATTTATAATTTTAATTAATAATTTTAATTATTATACCAAACATTTTATTTTAATAATATCTTTTTACACCTTACAAATATTGAACAGATATTCAGAATATACGACGGGGATAAAGAGAAGGACTTGCAGGAAGAGCCGTCGGTCAACTTCCACCCCGGGAATTGCGTTAAAAAAAAGGAAAAAACAAAAAGAAAAACTTCCAACTGCCCGGAAACTTAAACGCAGGTGGTGACCCAGCAAAAAAGCAGAAGTCATAGCACAAGATATATTTCTTTTTTTCTCTCTCTCTCTCATTTATATTTTTTTGGGTTGCTTTTTCTGCCCCAAAACTCTCTTTCTTTAATAGATTCAACAACTCCACGAATATTTGTACTCATTAGTCATTGCCTTAGGGATAGGGGCCGCGACATTAGGTGGGTGAGGTGGGTGAAAGTGTTAGATGACGCCTTCGCTGAGGAGTTGCTGACGGAAAAAAACATCTTGTTAACTTTTACCCCCAAACTTCGCCTTCGTTGACCAAAACGCCATATTCTTCGGCCTTGGTGCCCATAAAACAGTAAAATGTAAAATTTCCGAGGGCTGGTTTAGGATGGATTGTATTTTTACTTTTAAACAGCTTAAAAAAAAAAAAAGGAAACGTAAAGTAGGGTTTTTTTAATTAGTGTTTATAAAGTCTATGAATAAGAGTTTTTTTTTATTTTAAAATAGTTTTTAAATTTGTTTGATTAAATAAGTTGGAAGTTCTTATTAGTATAAAATATAGTATAATTTGAGAATATTGATGGAATTCTTAATCTATTTTTGAATGTAAGCTCAAAAATGTAAATAATAAAGTTTTTTGAGCACTCTTTCGTAAGCACTAAATGATTGACTTCTCCTAAAAATGCTTATAAAATCTAAAAGTATTTTTTCATGGTCTATCTAAACATGTCAAAAAGCAACTTTTAAAGTAAATAAGCCAAAAACAGCCTTTTTAAGCTATTCTAAGCAGGCTCTTAGATTGATCTATACATACCAGGTAAAATTACAAATTTGTTTCTAGCTCAGTCTATTCTGGTAGGCAATGGGTGGTTTAGTTCTAATCAAACCATCAAAACCCTAACACCTCAATTGACCACACAACAAGTAACCGATTTTGATTGTTTAATCGATATCTATATGTGACTTTATATGGATATGACACCAAGAGCCCCGTATAAACATAGTTCGAACTAAGTGTTTGAACATAGAATATTTTAGCAATTTAAATTTTATAAGAAAATATTGTCATCGATCCTGACGCCAGTGGTTTGTTACCCATTTAAAAACATTATAGTAAAATTAGTTTAAACCAAAAACATATTGTTCAAACCATGTTTTCAAATGGGTAACAAACCACCGGCGTCACAGTCGATTGGTTTTCTATATATTCCAACCGGTCACTCCCTATCTCGCCTGCTGGTGCGGTATAAGTAAATGCATGTTTACCTCAATTTGGTGTTACATTTATAAGCGTGTAATGGATGGTAGTTCAAAAGCTCGTAAACTTTTAAGTAACCCAGCTGTTAGAAGTGAATTGTTAAAATAAAAAAAAATCCATTTTAAAACTTGTTATAGTTTGCTACCGTCGTTGAGATAAGCAAATTAGGCAAAACTTAACGCACGTAGGTCAAGTATGTTTTGATCGAGTTTACAGCATGCCTAACAAATTAACTGTCCTTGACGTTACATGTAGTAGTGAAAAATATTACCATGATAGGCCAAAAAAAAGAACAGTGAATATGAAGTAATAATTAACGTTCATAAATATATAATTATCGTTTAAAGTGTCTCTGTCTTGATTTCAAATCTAGCATATGAATTTCTAGCTAATAAATTTATATTTCATAAAACCAATTGAAAATAATTTTATATGTATGCATACTTTTCTTATATACCATGACGTCCTTATGTTGAAAAATTTTTCTAGCTTTCCTGGCGTCTACAAATGATGGGTTCTGGAATTCCAAGTCATGTGACGCATAGATGTAACCACAAGACATTATGAAATAGAATAATGAATCAAACAGTGGGATGCAGTAGTGTATAATGAATTACATTCAAGACTTTGTTTGCCTAAGCTAATTAATATAAGAAAATTATTGCTTCAACTATATACCCAACAATAACTAGGCATCTATTGAGTAGAAAAATAACGTTCCGTGTTCAAATTTGACAACCCTACTATAGAATTCATCACTTGACCATAATGACTTTGAAATTAAAGCAGCACGTCCCTTCAAGTAAATACTACAAAACAAATCGGTAGCTGTGTCCTGAGTCCGGAGTGGGTTAAGGTGTGACTGTTTTTAGTGGTCATTGAAACTACTGTTAGTAAAAGTTTAACTCCGTCTAGGGTAAGGATTCATTTAGCTCTGTCGTTAGGGTTGTGGATTCTTGAGTAGTTTTTGGGTCTACTTATAGACCCTGTTTTCAGTCCTTGGACCTTTTACTATACCTTGACTTGTTTTTGGTTCTTTTTAATAAATTATTTTCTTTCGGTTAGAGGTATTATCTAAAAAAAAAATAGTAGAAACCAAATTCAATACACATATTGGTATTTTTTTTTTTTAATATATGGTACAAAATAAGTCCAATACGCACATCTCACTTAGCTATTTATTACGGTTAAAAAACAAAGAAGATGATCAAACTATTATGGTGTATTATAATGGCATAGATTCAGAAATGCAAATGATTTGAGAATTCTCCCTATCAAACGTGAACGAAACTTTAAGATATGAATCTTTCTAATAGATGTTAACTTTCATTGTGGCAGTAAAAGATCTAATTTTCAATTGTCAAAGGTAGGAGAATGACTTCCCTTAAAAGAAAATTTGTTGACATTTTTCATCAAATTTATTGACGAACAACGCTAATATAGAGGGGGGGAAGGATAACAATCTAAACACAAATGGGAAAAATTAATACTGAAATCTCAACAATCTTAGCAAAAATGGAAAAATATCAAAAGTGAAATCTTATAAAATGAAACAAGCCTTTTATAAACCAGAAATTCAAGTGATTTGTTATATACACTGAACTATATGCATATTGTTCAGTATGCCCTTCAAATTTCGAAAAGAATTCATTTCACCCTGCACGTTAAAAAACTGTTCCCCGAATCATTCATGCAGAAATTGCAAGTGGTGAGCAAAAGTTAACAAATTAACAAAGAGAATGCCAATTGTATAATTTGCGAATATTGGATGAAGAATCTATATAAGCTAATATACCATTTACATTTGACAATACAATTACACGTCTTCTTTCCCCTAAAATGAGAAATGCTTGTAGAGATAGAAAGTTGCCTATTCAAATGATCCCGGATAGATAAGGTCATTTATTTATTTATTTATTTTTGAATCGTACATATATACTATACTTATTATAGCAGAAATGATCTTATTAAATAGATTTTTTTTTAATAAGAAACTTATTAAAGATATTAGGGATTTGGGATCAATGATTCTTTTTAAGTTTTTTTTTTTTTTTAAATAAATGATCAAAGTTTTTAAAATTGAGGAAATGACTTTTTCTTAATGGTTGAATATTAGTGACGTATTGATTAACTTGATGGTTTATTAATGATTAATTAATATTTAGTTAGTATTAATCAATTTCACTTAATAATTTATCGGTTTATATATGATAAACCCTTAATAAATCAATGGTAAATTGTAGTTAATCATTAATGTAACGATATTAATGAATGATGAACTATTATTAAAAAAAAAAAAGGGTCTTCCCTAATTCTTAAAAAGTTCGACCATTTGCTTAAAAAACAAAAAGTTCGGTCGTTTATGTTGTAAACATATGCCATTGCCTAATTTTCTCAAAAGAATTATTATTGAACATCACTGCTTGTTGGGCCCAAAATTGGGCTTTAAGAAATTGTTTTAGGGTTAATGAGACAACTAGCGTACATTTATTGAAATAAAATATGACTCTCTAGATTATAAAAATTCTACAAATGTCTCCAAATGATATCATTAAAATTATTACTATGTAATTATATAGTATAATATGTGATATCATTAAGAGAATTACTATGTCATTAAGGACATTTTTAGGATATTTTGAATATTGTGTTAGATTTTAATTTTATAACAATAATTTGATCATGTATTATAATTTTTCTTTGTTTTATAAGTAATTAATCATAGGAGAAAGTTTCATAAATAAAAATAACAAAACTGACATGATTTGAGTTCTATGCATGGATGCATTTGAACTGATTTTTTTTAATAACAGAAATTTATTTCGCTCAAACAGTACAAATAATACAAAGTAAGGAGACTATGAAAGACCTTATAATACATAAGTTGAAACTTCCCTTTGATGATGGATTCATGAAGTTCGAATGACGCTCAAAGGGACAACCACACGCCCAAAACCCGCAATTGAGAAAGTACATCGACGTACTAAAAACATGCACAGGTGCTCCTCCTTTTGGCCTAATTATCTAGTTCGATCGGATCTCCCAATCGATCGGATGCCACAACATTGTGGCTCTAAGTCCACCGCCCTTCCTACAATTGATGAATATTTCCATTCAAGGGGCATTGCTTACTAGCACCGGGGCTAACATTGACTCATTATAAATCAAAGTCTAGAAAAACAAAAACCCCGACCCGAAGCAAATCAGACAGAACATACAAACTATTAAGAGACGGAAACACCGCCTCTATTATTACAACAATACACCAGTAGAACACTAAAATTAAACTATTATCGATCGATGAGAACGTCATCGATCTTATAACAATAAACCCAAAAATTACACACAAAATAAAACACAACATTTGGCTTCCATATTCACCGCGATTCCTAAATCCATCTATTAAATTATCTAGTTTATTTATTTATTTATATAAAGATGATCTACTTTAATCCGTTCTATTTACATTTTGATTACTCGATAAGAGTAAATTATATGGTGGTTGTAAAGCTTAATTTAACGATAATTTTACATCTAATTTTTAAGTTTGAAGTTCGAACTCTGAGTATTGTTGGGGTACAATTTGATTAGGTCCAAATTGTCTATAGGCCCAGACAGCCCTGTAACACCCCAAAGTTAATTAAGTGTAATTAGAATATTAAATGGTAAATTAGTGTGCCATGATAAGTGTTTTGAACTTAATTTGATTACTTTTGTGGAAACCTTGTGTTAATTACTTTTTATGATTTTTAAATTATTCTAAATCGTTTTTGATTGTTACTTTAAGTTTTAATAAAACAATTTGATTTGAAAACAGAGTGTGGATGCACACAGTTTTATGCAACTGCTTTTCTCTCTTTTCTTCTATTTATTTCACTATCCCTCTCTCTTTCCTCATTTCTCCCGTGCACTCTCTCTCTCCTCTTTCTCTCGTCTCTCTCGGGTTCTCTCGTTCTCTCTCTCAATCTCTCAAAAATTTTTGAAACAAATTTCGTTTTCAAGCTTCGGGCTAGGAGATCGAAGGCTCAGGAACAAGATTCAACAACAAAAACAACGTTTTCAAGCTTTGATTCGAGGTTAGATTTTAAAACTCAAAGTTTTTCTATTTTTCAAGATTTTCTTGCATTTTGAAATTTTAGAGTTTCTAAGCCTAGAAAAGCTTCAATCTAAGTTAGATGGACTTAGATTAGCTAGAATGTAAACTTCATTTCATCAAAAACGGATTAGAATCAAGATTTTTTATTTTTCCTCTATTTTCTCTATTTTTGGGTTTTTTGAGAAAATCTTGTTTAAAACTTGTTTTAATTCACCAAAAAGTGTTCTATTACGATTTTCTATTGTTTATGATGATTATCTATGCCTGGGAATTGAGAAAACAGGTTAGATTTGAGAATTTGAATTCGAGAATGCCGAGACCCATGCGTGGAAATTTCTAGAATTTTCCCAGATCGGCAGGCCGAACTTCTTATTCGGCAGGCCGGATTCAAAGGATCGACAGGCCGGATTCATCCGACCGGCAGGTCGAACCTGAAGATGTTCGGCCGACCGAACCTGTTCCTCCGGCAGGCCGAACTGTGCAGTCCGGCAGGCCGAACCAGGGGAACCGGTAGGCCGACCGAGCTAGGAGAAATTTTATGATTTTCACCCGTTTTAAACTGTTTTGAACCCTGATTCAAATTCCAACTTTGTACAATGATTTTATAAACCTAAATGGCACACTAGGACACCATGAGATGATTTAGTATCATAGGATACCTCGGGTTAGATGCTAATGAGCTAAGTTACTATGCATTTAGGATTTGTGCGTGGATTCGCGGAGCTAACGTATAGCG